>JAWDGP010001700.1:212500-282851 GCA_033675545.1 Elysia crispata | reverse complement strand
TGTATTAGTAGTAGTAGTAGGAGTAGTAGTAGTAGGAGTAATAGGAGTAGTAGTAGTAGTAGTAGTAGTAGCAGTAGCAGTAGTAGTAGTAGTAGTAGTAGTAGTAGTAGTAGTAGTAGTAGTAGTAGTAGTAGTAGTAGTAGTAGTAGTAGTAGTACTAGTAGGAGGAGAAGGAGGAGGAGGAGAAGTAGTAGTGGTAGTAGTAGTGGTGGTAGTAGTTGTAGCAGTAGTAGTGGTAGTAGTAGTGATAGTAGTAGTAGTAGGAGGAGGAGGAGGAGGAGGAGGAAGAGGAGGGGGGAAGGAGAAGATAGTGATGTTAAAAGTGAAGGATAGAAAGAGAAGGGGGAGAGAGAGAGAGAGAGAGAGAGAGAGAGAGAGAGAGAGAGAGAGAGAGAGAGAGAGAGAGAGAGAGAGAAGAAAGTGGAAAGATGCGAAAATCTATTTTGAAGTGTGGAGCAGAGAATTAAAGAGAGTGAGGAGCGGGTAGACGTACAAGGTCGCCCAGAGAATGTTAAAACCAATAAAAGGTAGAGTGAAGGCGGAACACTGAGAGAGAGAGAGAGAAAAAAAAAAGAGAGAGACACACACAAACATACACACACAGACAGCGACAGAGTCAGAGAGATGGTGACGGGGGACGGAGGGTCTAGTTGTGCATGTTTTTTAACATGATGAAATCCCAGAAAGTGATAGCTGATTCCGGAGCATCGCGCTCGGCAAAGTACCATCGGTCTAGGTACTAGATAGTTAGATGGTCCTGGCCTGAAATCAGATGTTTTGTGACTTCTGGGTCTAAGATCTTCATTCTTAAGTGGTGACGTTAACTCTTTTGTTTAAGGAAAAAGATTGCAAACAAGCAATAGATTGTAATTTTTCATTCCTGAAAAAACGAAAGAGTGTATTAAAATTTCGTTTACCAGTAAGATTGTAAGTTGTTTAAAGGAATGTTATAATGTATTATTTTATTTTCGAAGTTTTTCTTCCGCTCTTCCGGTGACTGATGTATCATTCTTTTGGATTTAAGTAAATAAAAGTTGTTTTTTTTTTCTTCAAATAATACTCTACAAATAGGAGATTTAATTTCAGTTACGGCAATCTTTTTTTTTTCAAATTTGGACGCAGTAGCACGAAATTATACCATTTTTAACAGATAGAGAGATAATGTGAGACTAAACATTTTTGGCTATCTTATTATTGAAAAAAATCGGTACTTAAAGATATATAAAAAGAACAAAAATGTATTGTAGTCGCGAAAATAAAGAAAGATGTTCAGCGTTTATGAAAAGATAATGTAAAGTATATTATTTTGTAGGCTTTAAAATTGATTGCTTTACAATGGTTTTGCTCAAAAACGCTTCGCTGTTGGAAGTCCATAACAATTACTCCATTGATATTACATCCAACAGTGACCCCTGTTTTATTCCAAACAATATTGCCAATCGTGTAGCACTGAGATATTATTGCCTGGTAACCCGTGTGGGCGTATCTCCGCTGCTGTCTTTATGGTCAGTGATCGCGTGTATCGTGAACATCGCCGCCTTCTGCAAGATGGGCCTGAAAGAAGGGGTCACACAAAACTTCCTCATTCTATCTATAGCAGATGGTCTTCAAGGTCTTTTGCACGTTGCACTGGACATCTGCTTCCAGCTTCGGCTATTCTGTTTCCGTTTCAAAATGGTTTCGCAAACTACGCTGGTATTCCATTTGTCTATGCTTGGCCCCTTCCCACTGAGTGTGTCTACAATAACCACAGCAGTGATTGCCGTCGTTCGCTGCTGCTGCGTGACCATGCCGTTTACAGTGCAGAGAACTTTCACTGCCCGCAGGCAGCTGATTGCCATCTTGGCTCTCTGTGGAGCTAACAGCGTATCTCTGATATATTTTTCAACAAGAGCAACTTTAGATCGACTGAACACCTCTGCATATCGCAGTGAAAGAGCTATTCATTTGCACAAAAGTTCCATTTTCATGTATGACGTGGCCAGGGTCAGCGTGTTTTCCATCTGTTACAGTGTAACCCTGGTGTCGATGTTAATCCTAATCGGAACCCTGATGAAATCGTCCAGATTTCAGCATTCCATTTCGACTGTCGATCTTCCAGCGTCAGGGGACGGTAGAAATTCCAGAGATGCGCATGTCATAAAAAGCATATTTCAGGTGCTGGCAATCTTTACTTTATGCAATTTCCTTTCTGTATTTCAGTCATTAGGACGACTTATCATGAGCCAACCATCGTTCTGGCAGGAAGACTCAAAGGTCGAGGGGTATCTCATTGATTCCCTCAGCGAAATTTTATTGCAAATTAACACCGGTATTAATATCTTTGTTTATTACCAAAGTAACAGTCGATTTAGAGCAATAGTAAATAGATTTTTACGAAGACACAACTAAAATAAATTAATAGTAACTTCCCAAGAAAGTGTTCTGTGCTTAAACTAGGTGGTTTTTTAATGCGAAAATAAAAACATATCTGTGTTCACAGTCAAATCAAGGAGGGTCAATCTGAAATATAACCACTAATGTATTTTATGTAATATATACATTAAATGAACGTAAGAAACAAAAACTCATAACACCTATATATTTAACAATTTATTTATCATCTTGAAATATTTCAAAGCTGTCTTTCGTAGATATTCACTATTGTTTATAACGCATGCATTTTTTCAAAAATCATAGTTTTATACTAAAGATTAAACTTTGATAATTTAATAGGTTTCTTATGGGATAAAATTGAGGCTTTTTGATGTATAACTTTTAGAAATACTGTTTTGTCCTATATTTCTTGATATCTGATAATTTATATCAAAATAAAACTTGTGTTAATCATAACTTATATGTAAAGTAAAGGTTTAGAAAGGAATTTGAAATCCCTTAATGTTTTCCACGCCTCCCTCCAGTCTTATAAAGGGTATCTTGATGTGGAAAGTTTTCTCTGAGAAACAAAAGAAATGGATCCCGCATAAAGCTCTACAAAATGCGTAGAGAAAGTTGGCAAAAATAATTTGAACTACGAAAGACATTGTTACTATCTCATGATATCTGATTGTTTACTGCAATCAATTCTCTTCCTTATCCGTCTTAATTATTTATATCGTCACAAATTTTTAGAAGATTGCATAGCAAAACAAGTGGGAGTTAGTACTGATAAAGTACATCTCTATAGAATAGACACACCTTAATCTTTAGATTCCCAATCACATTTTCCGCAGAGTTGCGGTGCTTAGGGCTATAAGTAAACGAAAAAATATTCGGCGAGAGCTAAAGACTGTCAGAAAGTTAAGATGTTTTTTTTTTATACTTTATGAATAGACATGGAATAGTAAACATCGTAACACTCACGCTGAATACTTAATTAGAATAAGTAGCAATTTTTTTCAGAAATCTTAACCTATTTCTAGATCTTTTCAAACGCCCTTTTTTCAGAAGTTAAAAATAATTGGGCAATTAAAAACTCTCTAAGGCAATGCATCTTTAGGCACTAAATGTTTGTAAATAAGTTATAATAGCTTTATATCGAGCGTTTAGAAGGAAGTTAAACAGATAGAGCCAAGAGCTTTCTTCTATACAGCCCTTATGATTTAAAAAGAATCGAATAAATGATTTGGTTGATATCAATGCCTCTGGGTACCTTTTTCCGCTACCTGTTGTCTAAACAAGTATCTATTTATAACATCGTACAGAAATAAATCAAAAGCATAATTATACATAGATGTAAGTAGCTCTCAATTGAAGAATTATTCTAAATACATATTTGCCAATTTGCATTATTTTTTCTCACTTTTCTCACTTTCAATTTCTTTAATCTCACGCAAATATAATACTAAAAATATAAAGGAATGATCATCTGCATTTCGTTTCAATAAAATAAAGGTAAGTGATGAAATGTATCCAGCTGTACTTACATCAGGCCATTTAACCAACAGTGGTTTAGTATTTTGCCGTCTCACAGGCTAGATCTCTGACCGAAACGGTCAACTCGAAGACGTTCATAATGTCAAAGAGAAACTATCATTCAATTGAAATAAGTCATAGGATCTATTAGTTGTTAAATGCTGCAAATCTGCAAAAATGTACCATTTTGCATCATTTGTTTTAGCCCATTGGCAGTGACTCCTAAATCGAATTCCCAATACATAAGCTGTCGGGATCTAGATTATGGTAGTCTACCCATAGGTGTACAGAATTTCCATGACTTTGACATGATCGAGAGCATGATATCGAATCAGATGTGCGTGACCAACGCTGCATAATTCTCTTCAACCATAATGTGATCAAACTTCGACAACTATACAAACGAATTCCATTGCAATCAATACCCTGTCTTACACATGGCTATGAAAATTTGTGCTCTCTTTGAAAGATGTTAACAAGCTTCATGAATATGTAGAACGAAACAATCGAGACTAAATTTTTCAATATTTTAATTACAAAGAAAAGATTCTTTGTTTACGTCCCGATTAGTCTGTTTTAAGCACTTTGAATTTCAAAACAATAGTTTTTTCCTACTGATCCGGTCGGGATTTTTTGAGTTTGTCTGTGAAATTTAAAATTACGCACATGGTAAATATTTTAGGAAAATAAAACCCATTGAGACCATAATATTGCAGCCAAGAGTATTTATTACGATCATCTAAGGCATATATATTACAGTTCTGAAACATTTTATTGTTAAGCAACACAAAAGCACCATAAGGCAATGAGGACAAATCAAAGACCAGAGGGAAGTAAAGTGAAATATAATTACAAAAATTTTCCTCTTACAAATACAAGATCAGTGCAAAATGTAGAAACATTTCTATTGTATTATTTTTACGATGCTTTGGCAGTTTTTTTTAATAACAGCAATTTGCTTGAACAACCAAAATGGTCAAAGTGTCCTAGACGAACTTGTCTCAACAGGCTTTAAGTACGAGTTATAAAATAGAAGTAATCGAGGTGGTGGTGATATCATTTATAAAGAAACGTTGAAAATAAAATTACCGCTATTTAAAAACTGAAACTGAAAACTTTGAATTTACACCACTTTTATCCTGATTGGTCTCTCATCATTAGCTTTCATAGAGCGTCACCAACAGAACAGAAGAAACCACTAATGAAATAGTTTGGGGTTGTTTTTATCAAATTAAATTTTCAAATTAAAAGTAAAAAGTTTCGGCTCTTACGTCATTTCCTTTAACACACTATGAGCATTTAAAGGAGCAAAAATTAATCGAAAAAAATGAAGCCAAAACTACATTCTGAGCATTTTGTCAAAATGAATAATAAAACCCACTTTCGGATTGTTAAAGCAAAGTGAATCTACTCGCAAAACAACTTTGGAAAAAAATTAAAGAAATGTATCAAGTTTTGGATGAGTTTGTAAAGCATTCGAACAATATTCAGTGTTTTCCATCAAACCAAAGAATAGAGAAGCTCTTGCTGAGATGTTTACATCCTTTCTCACAATGAGAGTAAAGGAAAGCAGAGACCAACTTGACACTCTTCAGATATCGGCGGTTCAGGAATGATGCATACCACCAGACATGCAAGGACTTCAAAGACTTGAGTTTTGCAACTAAAGCAGAAGTGTGGAAAAAATTATTATGGACGACCATTATTAATAGAAATTGATCATCGGGTGCAGTTCCTGCGTGGATAATTAAACAATGCGCAGATGAAATAAGGACTACCTTTAGTGTTAGGATTGCCAATAAACAGGGAGAAAGCAATTGATAAACCATTTTACATTTTGTAATGAAACGAATTCAATTTGTTGACAAAAACATTGACCATTCATCGTCGTGTAAGCAACAACGAGTCACTCATTTGTTCGATGGAGGTTTCTGGAAAATCATGCGTTTACAAAAGCTTTCACATTAGGTCTTCACATTAATAGCGAAATAGACGGTAGAGCAAGAAATAATGGGAGTGATAATCAGGAAGATTGGGAGAGAGCACGATAGATAGATGGATGGATGGATAGATTCATCGGTAGATAAATAAATAGATAGGTAGATAGAATGAAGGATAAAGAGAAGGATGAGAGAAAGATGGAGAGGGAGGGACGTAGTGACAGTATGGGAAGGAGGAAGAGACAGATAAGTTGGCAGAGTAATTTAAATCTTATCAGCTTTAACAAAAACATCGTAACTCGGGCGGAGCTTATCTGACCACAGACCCTCACGGAACTTAACAATTTTACCAGCAATAAACCGATAGCCAATTAAAATTGAGGGTTTCTCAAATAACCACCGCTTCCACGCCCTTGTTTTCCTAGACTCTTTAAATGTTTAAACTCTGTTGTTTGTTTTAGACAGCGCTGCCTGCGAGATAAGTTCAACTATTGGGCAATTTCTGAGAGGTTTATTTCATCGTTTGGTATTCAGTGTAAGGTTTGCATAGAATTTTATTATAACTT
The DNA here is from genome assembly GCA_033675545.1 of Elysia crispata. Lineage (NCBI taxonomy): Eukaryota > Metazoa > Mollusca > Gastropoda > Plakobranchidae > Elysia > Elysia crispata. Next base: position 276,451 of record JAWDGP010001700.1, on the reverse strand, counting down.
ACTGTGCAAGTCGAAAAAAGTCTACATCACAAAAAAAAATGAACATAATCTTATATACATTGCTGTCTATTATAATAATCTAAAATACTTAGCGACATAACTATTTACATGCATATATTTTTATTCCTTCAATTTCGCTGATTAGAGTGGGAGGTCGATTTATCGAGGTTTCACTGGGAGCACCAATTGTAAAAACTCACACAGCAAATAATTTTCAGGAAGTTTTGTACCATTATGGTTGGGTTGGTAAGGTCACTTTTGAATTCCAGCCTGCCTAATCTGACCAGAGCTTAAATTTGATATGCAAAAAAAAGGTCTGAGGTAAAAGTGATGTAGAGAAGCTATATCAAACAAGAAATGAAGAAGGAACTTACCATGGTTCGGCTTCAGGGTGCATATCAATTAATATGGCATTAAACAGTGATCAGATTTCAGTCTGATCTTAAGGACTATTATAATGACTTCAGGATTGTATTTTGAAAAGAGAACTGTTTTTTTTTTATCTGAGAGGCATTTTTATATCACCTTTTATTAGGAATTTGAAACTTTTTGGAGAAATCTCATTTGCTTAAAGGCCTTCTCATTTTTGTCTTTCACTTGTCTTTTATGAGAGCGGTACCTTAATGCAATAGATGAGTAAAAATAAAAACGATTTTATCCTGACAATCTGCATATGCATACAAAATTCGAAAGGCACAATCTGCAAGAAAAACGCCAAACCTATCCTCACTTTTACCTTAAGATTGTTAAAAAAAACTCCTTATTACCATGAGATGGACAGGCATCGATCCGAACTCACCTTCAAATAGGTAAGAGCTAAGCCATTAATCTTTCTCGAATTGTGTTCTGTTGCTGCTCATAACCCTGAGCCAAGTAAAATTACATTTGCTTTTAACAATATCTGAAAAAAAAAATTCTCTGCCGGTGAAAATCGTTTAGGAATGACATGGGAATTGTTTTTATAAACAAAGTTAACACCGTTTTATTTATACGACTGAATGGTTATCCATTGCAATCTTGGCAACAGTTACAGAGGTCACGTTAAACTACGTAAAAACTCGAGTCTTTATTGCTTTCAGTGCTTCTTCTACAACCCATCAATTTCTTAGCCTGCTAGCCCTTTGTTGGCTAAAAATTGACTTGTTGAGTTCTCTTTTGCTTAAACAGCCCAAATAATTATGATTAAAATATTGAATGATAACAAATGGAAATATTATGAAACAATTCTTTGAAACTCAGCTAACAATAGGTTTCTCAAGGCACTAGTTGTTGTTGTTGTTTTTTGTGGGTTTTTTTTTTTCTAATCGAATGTCTTTAATCATGATACACAGAGGGCGTTCAAAGGACAGAATTCTTCAAATGGTATACCGGTACATACTTTAGCTCGAATCATTAGCCTTGGCGGGCAGTCACAATTCTAAGATTAGTAACAGAAAAACCAGAAATTTTCACAGCAACTAAGAATTACAACCAGACGTTTACAATTTTTTTTATTAGCAATTGGTTTTGAACCTTATCTTTTCAGCCGCTGTCCTGGTGGCGCGCAGAATCTAGAGTCTAATCAGAAATGCTAAATCAGGAGCAGCTTGTAAACCTAGGCCTTATCTCTATCCAAGCAAATTGAAATTCAAATCGATTTCTTGCTCTTGCATAACTAGCAGCAATCGAATCACCTGCATGTCCTTATTTATCTCCTGAAAATTTAATCGTGCCAACGTTATCATAAGTGACGTACACTGGTCACGGGTTGCCTAGAAACGGCTCTCAATTTTATTCGGTTGTTTGCCTCCATTTAAAACAGCTAAGTGTTTGTCTCTACTCAATCCTTAATAAAAGTGCTGGTTTTTTTCCCCACACGAACCAACATCCATCTAGCTCTAGTTTCACCTGGGGAAAAAAATTTTGACATATTATAATTTAGGTTTTTTTTTTTTCTTTTTCCAGCTTTTATGTTTTAAAAGCCATAGTGGAGTTATTAGTTTCCCTCTTCTATGTGTTCTAATACATTTTTCTTTGCGTTTGTAATAGTAATAGTAATAGTAAATGCCCTTGGTGAAATGAAAAAATATGCTGCTTTGAATTTTGTTTCGACTTCAGAATTATCCGTAGCTTTTCAAAATGCCATTTTTACAATTTAAGTCGGTCACAGGAATTATTACACAAGCCATATATTAGTGTCAGCTTTATTTTAGTTCTTTGTTTTTATTTTTTCAGTACACATTCTTTTGTTTTTTCAATAGTAAATCATAGAAATCAAATGATCAGTAGAGAATTAAGACATTATTAGTTCAACAATAAGCTAAAATATTGAATATCTTTTCTAATTGAAAAAAAAATTAAGAAAAGCCGTGTACACTTTTAAGGTTCAGTAACTTTAAAAAATTAAAGATTCCGCTTACTCACGCATTTTCTCTCTCTCTCTCTCTCTCTCTCTCTCTCTCTCTCTCTCTCTCTCTCTCTCTCTCTCTCTCTCTCTCTCTGTCTCTCTGTCTCCCTCTCTCATTCTGTCTGTCTCTCTCTCTCTCTCTCTCTCTCTCTCTCTCTCTCTCTCTCTCTCTCTTTCGCTCTATTTCTAGTGTCACATGTTGAGGTAAAATCGAAAAAATACAAGCCATAAAAAAATAGAATAAAAAAAATAGCATCAGAAAACAGGGAAACCACATATATAATGAACTCGTTTTGCTCCAATAAGGACAATGTTCATGTTTATGCCGGAAAAAAATATTGAGTAAATGGGATGCGTCACATTGAGGATAAGAGATTATTTTAGCTGTAAAATTAAAATACTCTTAGTCGCACTGATCTTCTAAACTTGCAGTCAAAATGGCAAGTAACCAGTAACAAATATAGCGCTTTGTGTCTTTTAACGCGCTCAATTAAAATGCCTCGCCATAAATTTAACAGAAAGAGAGAAAACAAGAGAGAGAGAGAGAGAGAGAGAGAGAGAGAGAGAGAGAGAGAGAGAGAGAGAGAGAGAGAGAGAGAGAGAGAGAGAGAGAGAGAGAGAGAGAGAGAGAGAGAGAGAGAGAGAGAGAGAGAGAGAGAGAGAATGCGTGAGTAAGCGGAATCTGCCAATCTGTAGCACACGATTGCCAATCACGCCGATAAAATTGGAGAGATGCATATTATTACATAGCTGTAATAAAATTCACAGGTTGAGTCCTGAGATATTTAGCCCCAAATTCCTAAGTGCGCGAAACGTTTTGAAGTGGCAATTTTCAGTTATTCTGTGAACGCTTTCAAAATATACCAAAGTCAAATATGAAATGCTCGATTTATGATAGAGGCAGTGTAGAGTTAATGTAAGAGTTAATGTTACAAGTATCTGTAGTTTAATCCACAATGACGGAGTTTAAATTCGCTGTTCTGCTCAAACAAAGGCAAACAAAACCTTTAGAAAAAGTGACATCTGAAATCTGTACCTTCACAGAACGTGATCAGATAGTACACATTTTTAGCGTCTGAGTAAAATAAGAAGAAATATCTCTGCCGCACACGTTTTGCGTTAATGGCTTTAAATACAATTTTTTTCTTCCTTAAAAACCATAGCAATAGTAGCAGTAGGAGTAGTAATAATAAAAATAATAGTTATAACAATGATAATGGCGGATGTTATTTAGACACTTACGTCACTGCTACTAGTTAGTGCTAATGATTATGTGTAAATTAATATTGTCTCAAAAACGTGATTTACTGAAAAAAAATGAGATAAATAACAAAAATATATAGCTAGCCCTATATTTTTGTATTATTTTGTTAGAGAAATATTTGTATTGGGAAAGAGACTTCAGTCGATATAAGTTTTACGGGTATTTTTTATTGATTTTAATTATTTCGCGATCTGCGAAGAAGACATGGTTATTTTGTTGCCTGCCGTGGTGATCTCAGACCTATTAGGATATTTGAGTTAAACACCCCTCAGGTTCGCAAGAGCTGAAAAGGTTAGGCCCTAAATTCGCTTAATAACAGTGTGGGACTTGAACCCACAAACACAAAATCCATGCGCGCGTAAAAAATTGTAAGACCGGGCATTCGAAACACACAACCTGGTGTGTTTACCAGCGATGGGTAAAAAAGGAAAACATGTACATGTAGGTGCTTTTGCAAGTCCGATTAATACAGCTATATGAATCCCCCTTCACTCCCCTCCTCAACTCTCCCCATCTGATTCCTCCAAACTGTTTTCGTTTTCTTGTGATACTAAGATGATTAGATTTTAATGTCTTTGAATCTTTAATAAGAGATAAATTATTATTAAAAATGATTATACTGTACATGTTTATTGTGAAACACAGAAGTAGACGAAAAAGAGAGAGAGAGAGAGAGAGAGAGAGAGAGAGAGAGAGAGAGAGAGAGAGAGAGAGAGAGAGAGAGAGAGAGAGAGAGAGAGAGAGAGAGAGAGAAAAAGACAAAAAAAAAAGAGAGAGAGAGAGAGAGAGAGAGAGAGAGAGAGAGAGAGAGAGAGAGAGAGAGAGAGAGAGAGAGAGAGAGAGAGAGAGAGAGAGAGAGAGAGAGAGAGAGAGAGAGAGAGAGAGAGAGAGAGAGAGAGAGAGAGAGAGAGAGAGAGAGAGAGAGAGAGAGAGAGAGAGAGAGAGAGAGAGAGAGAGAGAGAGAGAGAGAGAGAGAGAGAGAGAGAGAGAGAGAGAGAGAGAGAGAGAGAGAGTTATGAAAGTCAGCACCGTCGGTTCGTGGCCATCACTTAACTCGAGCAACTTTTGCCACATTTTGTCTCTGCTTCATAGTGATTATAAAAATGTGAGCAGCTACTTATTCAGTACTGGTTGTGGCATTATACTCCACAATTCTGGTTGCTACCCATTCATGAAAAGCAAATGAAATGGCTTTGTTACCAGGAGACAGTAATTTAACGTCTTTCAAGAATTTCTTGTGGTGCATCTTTTCTAGTTGAAAACAAAAACAGGAGCAACTATGCTGTCACTTCACAATCTACTACTTTTCACTCGTAAAAAACAGTTTATTGCATATTGCGGGCCGTATCTGTTCTGAAAATATGGCTTTGAAAGCTGTAGAACATGATCAGGCTGTAACTGGTGCACTTTTTTTTTCACGTAAAGTTCGCACTCAAACATCAGGATAGAATTCAATCTGTGACTAGACCCGCTAAGCACATTATTCGGAACTGTATTTGCCCTAGTTTGTAACGAACGGCTCAATTGAAATATTGGAAAGTTTCTCTCATCCCGATGAAGTCGCGGCTCTTCAGAAATAAGTTTTAACCTGACATGTCTCCCCTAGTTGAAATGTTTTAGCTGTTCTTGTTTTGTTTTTTTGTTTTTTTCTGTTTTTTTTTAAACATACCGTTAAGTGTATTGCGACGGAAAGCAATTATTATTTATCACTATGGTTGTGCTCGGCAATGATTCTCTGTTGGAGGTGGAAAGCAAAAGTTGGACTGAAAACATGTCCAGCATAACATATTTTCATCGCTGTTTCGTCCCAGACCACTTCACCAATCACGCTGCGCTGAGATACTACTGTCTGGGATCCCGTGTATGTGTGGGTCCATTGCTGTCTGTATGGGCAATGGTTGCAGGTATCATAAACACCGTGGCTTTCTGCAAGATGGGCCTGAAAGAGGGAGTCACACAGAATTTTCTAATTCTGTCTCTTGCAGATGGTCTCCAAGGCCTTGTGTATACGGCTAGAAACGTCTGCTTTCTCCTCGACTTGTTCGATTTCCGGTTTAGGGCGGTTTCTTAGATCATGCTTATGATATATTTGGGAATACTGTTTAACTTTCTCCTGAGTGTATCTATGATTACTACCACAGTGATTGCTGTTGTCCGCTGCTGTTGCGTCACCATGCCTTTTACAGTACAGAAAACTCTCAATGCCCACCGGCAGCTGGTGGCCATCTTGGTCCTCTGCGGAGCTAACACAGTCACGTTGCTGTATTTATCAGAACAATGCGTATTAGACTTGAAAAACGTACCTCCACATTTCACTATTTGGGCCCCTCAAATAATTAATAATTCCATCTTTATTTTTGACGTGTTCAGGCTCAGTGTATTTTTCATCTGTTACATAATTACTTTGGTGTCTATGTTAATCCTGATCGGCACCTTGAAAAAATCCTCCAGTTTTCAGCATGACACGATGTCTGTTGACCAGCTATCGCCCAATGGAGGGAGAAAAGCCAGAGATGCTCAGATAATTAAAGGAATATGTCAGGTTTTAGCAATTTTCACAGTCTGTAATCTTCCTCAAGTTTATGCGTCTACAAAGAGACTTGTTGGTGCCCAAGAGGACGAATTTAGCTTGAACATGTATTTTATCGACTCTTTCACGGAAATGTTTACGCAAATCAGTTCTTGTGCCAATATATTCATATACTATCAAAACAACAAAAGGTTTAAAGAAGTAGTACACAGGTTTGTATGTCGACATCAATAACAGAAGCAATAAACGTTATGCCATGAAAAGTTACCTTGGTACAAAAACCACAGAGTGACACAGTTAAGGATTTTGGATCCCTACCTCGTGACTCATTTTAGCTCCCATCGCCAAACAGATACATTATTAAATACCATGCAAACATATAAATATATAAATATATAAACACCGGTATAAGAGAAGATTTGCCCAATCAGCTTGTTGGAATGATCTACGGAGGTGCATTAGTTAACCCTGTAACGAGACAATTTGTGTACCAAGAACTGTATACCCAAACAAGAAGCGTGAGAAAACAGCGGGATTACAAAAGGATAGACCAGGTCGACTCAGAAAAAAATAGCTATTCCACGAGGAATGTATAGACTGTCGCATCTCTGGAATATTTTCGAAACAGAGATATATTCACGACATGCGATATGTTAAACCATATCATATATGTGTTTTTTGTAATTAAGGAGGTCTATTATTTTTTGACTCCTACTGATGTCCGGTAGGATCAGAAACAAGCTTGGCTGGGCAAGAACACGTTCACTTTGGCCTCAGCAAACATGGAAACATGTTCTTTGTTTGTCCTTCGACAAATCCAGGTCTTTTTGGGAACTTCAAGATGGGAAAAAAAAACATTCTCTTGAGAGTAAATAAGAGGTTCATACCTCAGTGCCTCAGTCAGGCTATAGCTTGCACTTTGTATGGTGCGTGAAGAAGTTAAAACAGCTGGAAAGACCACACAGGTGGCTGTTCGTGCTAACTTCACGCCACACCGATACATTATCGAGGTTCTTCAGCCATAGGTCGTTGCAGTCATTCAATACCTGGGACAAACCTCTACACAAGCGCAAAAACCTTACATTTCCACCAAGTTGCTACACGAAAACGGCATATCTAGTTCTCTATCTATGGTCTGTGTACTAAGCTGATTTGAATTGCGCTTAACAACTCTGGGCCTTCCTTGGTCGTGGCATTCGAAGGAGACAACAGACCTCAGACACCTTCTGAGCTTGAGCGAATATTACATGAGGAGTGGAGTCCCTCAACAAGCATAGCAGTGATGCATTGATTCCAAGTGGCGAATGTCACTAGGGCAAGAGGATGTCATAGTCAAACACGCTAATATAGTAATAAGCCTTTTTATTTTTGTAGAACCCACCACACACACACACTGAAAGTAATGAATGAATCAGTATCAACTTTTTATGATTTGTTTATCTTTCTGTTTCTTTTTTTTTTTAAATTGGTGAAATTAGTAATACCAGTGAAACTGGCTACGAGGGCACTGCATACTTACAATTGCGACAGAGTATAATTCCTTGCAGAGGACGGGCAGTACTAAACTAAGATTTCAAGTAAATTGTCTAAAGGATTTTGCCTTTAACGACATTAATAAGTTTATTGATTGAGTCGGATAAAGATCAAAACCAAACAAATAAAAGATAATAGTAACAATAACAACCATTCTTTCCTTACTGTAGTTCGTTAATTATTTTTTTTTTAATAATGAGGACGATCGTACGAATGCGCTATTGTGGATGATTAAATTTATAATATAAATCGATTCATTGCTCTTAAAATGGTAAAGATAAAAGAAAGGTGAGCAAATAGTATTTATTATGTCAAAACGCTCTTCTTCCGAACGCTAGTTTTGTCAACTCATACGTTTAAAGATTTACATGTATTTCATCAAACCAGATGTAACTGATGTAAACATGTTCAAAACTCTCGTAATACTGTAAAACTGTTGAATTTAACTTCACTTTACCCACCTTTACTACTCGGTTGAGTTCCCTTTTTGTGATTCCTATAATACTTTATACTTTTCTTTATTTCATAATTACACTTGTTAAAGTTCGAATACAGATTTTCATTAAATTGTGAATTTGAACACCGGAATAAAAAGCCTTTATGTTTGCAAAGCAGTTTGGGAGTGTATATTTCCATTTCTCACAACTGAAGGTTAACAAAAGTAGCAAGAGATTCAGGATTATTATTGCTACGCATATTGTGCGCACATCTTGTCAGAAGTCTATTACATCTTATGAATCTGGAAGACATGAAACTCAAGCTGGTTTGAACTGCGGCTATACCTTGGTATTTGAGGTTGAATGATATATCAGGGCCGGTTCAGATACTGCCCCTTCATCTTTACCTTTTACTCAACATGACAATCCGAAAGAGGTAGATGGCTGATCATGACCTCACATTATTTTTTTTTACATATAGAATTATTTAAAAGGTTGTATCATATTTTCATGATTGCAAAGCTATTGCTATGTTCTTTGTTTTTATTGATGTCTTATCTATTCACAATAAGTGTAATCGTTGCCAAGACTGAATGTTTAAAATTTAATCCTATTATATGTATTTTCTCCCAAGAGCTTCTTTTTTTCTAGAGCTCTCATTCCCTTTATTCTTCTTTATGATCTAAATTTGTATATTGTTTTATTTTTTGAAAAGTCTGGTCCTAATGATTTCAGTAGCAATAATATAAACATTGAAAACGAACCGTGTCCATAATTACATCATAATCATGTTATTTGGCATGTTTATTACATGATCATACATCATAGCACACAACCATCTCTATAAGATAAATAAAACACTGGCCAAATTGTACATGCCAAATAAGTTTATATTTGTTAAAACTCTATCAAGGCCATGTTTTCAAAAAGATAGAGAAGATTTTTTCATAATACTATCTATTCCAATGATTAACATACATTGTATTCATTGAATGGAGACCAACCATAGTATTAGAAAAATGTTACGTCAAAAGTGATCAAGCATATTTAATGCCAAAAGGACACAATGACAGCAACTTTTCTCAACCCATAAATCAGTTATCAATTTTCTTGTCTTTACTTAAGGATAAGTTAAAGATTTGATCACCAAGACTCTTAAGCTCCAAAGCTATTTAAAAAAAAAATAGGCTAAAATATATAGAAAATAATAAACTCCCTCCCCCCCCTCTCTCTCTCTCTCTCTCTCTCTCTCTCTCTCTCTCTCTCTCTCTCTCTCTCTCTCTCTCTCTCTCCTTCTGTGTGTGTGTGTGTTCTACGTCTGTCTAGTATCACTTTCTCTTTTTCCCCGGCTCTCTCTTTTTTTTAATTTGGTCCTATGAATTTATGATCTATTTTATACTTTTATATCTCTGTGAATGTCTGAATGTTATTCACTGTTCCTCTCTAACTGTATGTAGATAGTTCTTTCTGCTCTTTGCATTTCTTCCTCTTCCATTTTCTATGTCTACCTTTCTCTTTCTCTGTCTCTAACTTCTTTGTTTCTCTCTTTTCAATTTTATTGATTTTACAACTCTATTTCTCTTAAACTAAGTGGCGCTATTCAATTTTCCTATTTGTTTTTCTTTTTCTTCTTCTTCTCTCTCTCTCTTTACATGAATTATATTAAACATCTCCAATAGTGTCATAAAAAAAGTCTTTCTCCAGGAATGAAACTCACTACTACTACTACTACTACTACTACTACTACTACTACTACTACTACTACTACTACTACTACTACTACTACTACTACTACTACTGCTGCTACTACTACTACTACTACTACTACTACTACTACTACTACTACTACTACTACTACTACTACTACTACTACTACTACTACTACTACTACTACTACTACTACTACTACTACTACTACTACTACTACTACTACTACTACTACTACTACTACTACTACTACTACTACTACTACTACTACTACTACTACTACTACTACTACTACTACTTTTATTATCATTATTATTATTGGGGCCATAAAGCTTCAGATAGAAATTTAAATGCTCTGTATAATGCTTGTAATGTCCCCTCCATGTCCGGATTGGTTTTAACAGTTATTTTATTGCTATGGTTTTATAAGGAAGAAAATAATAGTATCAAAAACGTGTGCCGGCAGCGATATTTCTTCTTATTTTACTCAGACGCTAAAAATGTATACATTCTGATCACGTACAGATTTCAGATAATGTCACTCTTTCTAAAGGTTTTGTTTGCCTTAAGCAGAACAGCGAATTTAAACTCCGTCATTGTGACTTTTCCTCGATCAGAATCTGGCAATCACAGCGTTCTCGCTGAATGGCTTAAACTACAGATACTAGTAACATCAACTCTTACATTAACTCTACACTGCCTCTACCATAAATCGAGCATTACATATTTGACTTTGGTGCATTTTGAATGCGTTCACAGAATAACTGAAAATTGCCACTTCAAAACGTTTCACGCACATAGGAATATGGGGATAAATATCCCAAGACTTAATGTGTGCATTTTATTACATCTCTCTCTCTCTCTCTCTCTCTCTCTCTCTCTCTCTCTCTCTCTCTCTCTCTCTCTCTCTTGTTTTCTCTCTTTCCGTTAAATTTATGTCGAGGAACTTTAATTGAGCACGTTAAAAGACACAAAGCGCTATATTTGTTACTGGTTACTTGCCCTTTTGACTTCAGGTTTAGAAGATTAGAGCGACTAAGAGTATTTTAATTTTACAGCAAAACTAAGCTCTTATCCTCAATGTGACGCATCCCATTTACTCAATATTTTTTTCCTGCTTAAACATTAATTTTGTCCTTATTGGAGCAAAACGAGTTCATGTTGTTTCCCTCTTTTCTGATGCTATTTTTTTTTATTCTATTTTTATAGCTGGTATTTTCTCGATTTTTCCTCAACATGTGACACTAGAAATAGGAGAGAGAGAGAGAGAGAGAGAGAGAGAGAGAGAGAGAGAGAGAGAGAGAGAGAGAGAGAGAGAGAGAGAGAGAGAGAGAGAGAGAGAGAGAGAGAGAGAGAGAGAGAGAGAGAGAGAGAGAGAGAGAGAGAGAGAGAGAGAGAGAGAGAGAGAGAGAGAGAGAGAGAGAGAGAGAGAGAGAGAGAGAGAGAGAGTTTTTGAGCCATTGATCGAGCCCGACATCTCTGTTGTTTTAGCCCAACGCTCTACCGACTAACCTATAAGGTATTGAAAGGAATCCCGCCTCAGAGGGGGCGAGCCCGGCATCTCTGTAGTGTAAGCCCAACGCTCTACCGACTAACCTATAAGGTATTGAAAGAAAGGAATCCCGCCTAGGAGAGGGCGAGCCCGACATCTCTGTAGTGTAAGCCCAACGCTCTACCGACTAACCTATAAGGTATTGAAAGGAATCCCGCCTCAGAGAAGGCGAGCCCAGCATCTCTGTAGTGTAAGCCCATCTTTCTTGGTGGCCAGCAATTTCAATAAGTACGGTGATATTTAGAGGAAAAAAAATGTGAAGGAAATCATTCATAAGAACAAAGTCGGCTATGTGAAGAGTAAGAATTCAAAGCGTACACCCTCAAACCCAGCATTGGAAAGCCATGCACATCAATAACACTAAACGAAGAAATGCGCACTGGTAAACAATAAGAAAACAACAACTGTGGTCTGTACAAATCGTTTCATTGTCTAAAAGTTTGCACACAAAAAACTGTTATCACCCAGATTCACTGGTATACTTTTCATCACAGTAGAAGTAAGGCTTAGAAAAAGATACGTTGAAATTGCAGCTCGTAGTAAGGGAGACAATGCCATTAAAAAGACTGCAGCAGGATTCCATGAACGGTGATGGAGCCTGTATTCTGACTACTATCCTGTCCGAGGATCGAGATTGTGACATCAGAAACAGTAAAGTTCTGAAAAACTTTAAATGAATAAAGACGTTAACGAGTATGAAAACATGTAAGACATTTCCCCTTCAATACAATTTCTGCGTTTAATCAGGAAAAAAAACTAAAAAAAAAAGAAGTAAAAAAACCCAAAAGTTACACAAAAAATTAACTTGCAGAATGGTAGAATGAAACAGAATGATCGGAACCAAATTCTTCAAGCACCAGTACAATTGTTCAAGACATAAATGCAGATAAGGATAAAATAATATTTTTTACCAAGTGCAGGGCCAGAGAGAGGCAGTCTGCTACAGACGTGCTCTCATAGCTTGTAAGTGGCGCAAGATTACTTTTAAACAACCTATGGCGGTACAAAAGGAAGTAATAAGAAATTGTGCTGACCAAATTCCCCAAAAGCTTTATGGTGGACACAGTTTAACTTTATTCTTTAGGGGAACAATTTTCATGTAAAGCTCCATTCCGATTTGGGGGGCTTAGGTGTTTGTGTTGCTTTCGCTGAGGTTGATACTTTAGCTTTTTTTTTTTTTTTTTTTTTTTTTTTTTTTTTATATTATAATTGTGCTGCAGCTGTTTTGTTGTTATAAAGCACTGATAAAGTTTGAGGACAGATTTTTACCTCAGATTTATTCACTGTGAATGTTGCTAACTTATATATGTTTCTAATGCAGACGCTGTTTATAGCTCAGATTTTCTCATTGTGAATGTTGCCAGGTTATCTATGTTTCTAATGCAGACGCTGTTTTTATCTCAGATTTTCTCATTGTGAATGTTGCCAGGTTATCTATGTTTCTAGTGCAGACGCTATTTTTATCTCAGATTTTCTCATTGTGAATATTGCCAGGTTATCTATGTTTATAGTGCAGACGCTATTTTTATCTCAGATTTTCTTACTGTGAATATTGCCAGGTTATCTATGTTTCTAATGCAGACGCTGTTTTTATCCCAGATTTTCTCATTGTGAATGTTGCCAGGTTATCTATGTTTCTAATGCAGACGCTGTTTTTATCTCAGATTTTCTCACTGTGAATGTTGCCAACTTATCTATGTTTCTAATGCAGACGCTGTTTTTATCTCAGATTTGCTCACTGTGAATGTTGCCAGGTTATCTATGTTTCTAATGCAGACGCTATTTTTATCTCAGATTTTCTTACTGTGAATGTTGCCAGGTTATCTATGTTTCTAAAGCAGACGCTGTTTTTATCTCAGATTTGCTCACTGTGAATGTTGCCAACTTATATATGTTTCTAAAGCAGACGCTATTTTTATCTCAGATTTTATCACTGTGAATGTTGCCAACTTATATATGTTTCTAGTGCAGACGCTGTTTTTATCTCAGATTTTATCACTGTGAATGTTGCCAACTTATATATGTTTCTAGTGCAGACGCTGTTTTTATCTCAGATTTTATCACTGTGAATGTTGCCAACTTATATATGTTTCTAGTGCAGACGCTGTTTTTATCTCAGATTTTATCACTGTGAATGTTGCCATCTTATATATGTTTCTAAAGCAGACGCTATTTTTATCTCAGATTTTATCACTGTGAATGTTGCCAACTTATATATGTTTCTAGTGCAGACGCTGTTTTTATCTCAGATTTTATCACTGTAAATGTTGCCAACTTATATATGTTTCTAAAGCAGACGCTGTCTTTATCTCAGATTTTATCACTGTGAATGTTACCAGGTTATCTATGTTTCTAGTGCAGACGCTGTTAAAAAACGTTCGACCCGATTAAAGTTAATGTAAAGACCGTAATACCTTAACTTGGAAAGAAAAATACCCCCCCCCCCCCCTTTCTAACTCTGTCTCTCACTCTCTCTGTCTCTCCCCCCCCCCCTCTCTCTCTCTCTCTCTCTCTCTCTTTCTCTCAGTCTCACTCTCTCTGCCTCCCTCTCTCTTTCTCTCACTCTCTCTGCCTTCCTCTCTCTCTAAACCTCTTGAAAGATCCTCTCTATTCCCGCGGTTTTCTTTCACCACTGACCATCCTATCTCTCTTGTCTCCAAGACCGCTCTACTTACCTTTTATTATCTTTTTAAACACAATTACTCCATCTGTCATTCTGAAATGATGTCGAGCGGAGGAACATTTTCTTCTCTCTCTCAGATCTGTTTTTGTTTCTGTTTCCCTCTATCTCTTTCTACCTCTGTTTCTCTATAATTTTTTTTTTCAATACATATCTGCATTTCTGCAGCCGCACTCCCCCTCCCCCTCTCTATCTCTCACTCTCCCTTTCCCTCTCTATACCTTTTCGGAAAACTATTAACGATTCATAATCCCAACAAACCAGACTAAACCCCACCAGCCTGCACCAGAATCTGGCTGACACAGTCAGTCAGCCAGGTTAATTATGGCTAGCCAAACTAGACAATTTTTTGTAGGTCTAATGTCTGTGGGGCTGAAAGCTGCAATCCCCTCACTGTTACCCAAACTACACCGAAGGAATATTACAGGACGCAGAACTACAATTAAACTTTATTTTAAGTCATCTAATTTACCAATTCTGTCGTCCTGTTTAATATTCATGAGGCCTCACCTGGAACTTCAAAGAGAGACAGATTTCGAGCTAAGAACACTGGCAGCAAACTGAGACCTAGCATTATCTCTTTGGATTGGCTTGTTGTAAAATGTAGCAAAAATTCTTTCTCTAAACCATCCTGCAGTTTGCAGAACCAGTGAAATATCCGTGCTGCGCACTGCAGCAGAAGACGCCGCAGCTCTCGTGCTATGCGGTTTGAAAACCTTAGTATTAACTCCTGCCTACCTGATGATAAGCTTAATCCACCTTGCTAGTGTGTCCTCCGTCACACCGCCATGAGGGGAGTGAGTACTGACAGTTTTGTAAACGAACGTATTTGTCTCGTGCGTTTTAAATAACAACAATATTGATACATTTTCTCTTTTTGTTTTATTAGGTTTTACTTAACCCTACAGTTATTTTACATGACTTCCTGCCCAGGATCAATAATAAAGACTGTATACTACTCTAGAATAAGCTTAACTTTACAATATATTTAAATCTGAAGATTCATAGCAACAAAGATATTGTTTCAATCTAGAGCATAAAAATGAAAGACGTCCTTCTCAACACTTGCTCCATACCCAAAAACAGTTTTAGCAATATTAATAAAACACGTCATTTTCCAAGTTGATATTATAAAACATTATATTTCAATATTCTAATAAGCACAAAACCCATTGCCCAAATGATTACTGTTAGAAATTTTCAAAAATGTATCTTAGAACTTAATGAGAGTGATCCTACACAATATACTTAGATACATCCGATGTGAATCAATGGTTAATTCATACGTACAATGACTATCATTTTTACTTCCCTTTAGGACTATATTTTTTTTTCTATGTATATTCTATTCGTCTATACTGTTGAAATGGTGTAAATCTATAGGAACTGATTTATTCAGAGCTGTTTACAAGCAACTCATTTCATGTATGCTACATTGCTTTGGAGATGCAATTTGGTTGAAAAGATCTGAATTCTAGATTTTTTTCTATAAATGTCATTATTATTCTAGTTGTAACATTTTCAACAGCTTATTCCCTAAATTTTACACAAAACACACTTGTTAAGCCCTGATGCTTTTAAAAATCACAAGAGACAACACAACTGTTTGTCCAAGGTTTGTCATGGGGTGTTATTACTTATTACACACTATTCGTTTCTTCTAAATCAAAATGGACTGCTTTTAAATAACATAACCAAATACATATTCCTATCAAAACAGAATAAGAGCAAGCCCCTCTTACACTTAATAGGTTACAATCTTGGATATCTCCTTAATTCATTTTACAAATCAATTTGCATGCATAGTATTATTCCAAGTTGCTGTCCTTACAATAAAGAAAAGTTCATAGAATTCATTTGAAATGAATAGTGGCACAGCAGTTATGTGGCATTTTTTCATAATGGCTTTATTCGTACTCACCATATAAGAAAAAAAAATGCGTCTGGCAATGTTGAAATTTTAAGCAAAGTCCATTCAAAGAAGAGAAAGACAAGTTCACTTAAGAAATACATGAATATTTTATCACTATCTCAGAAATATAATTAATAAAAACAAGTGTATCTTTCAAATGTGCATGACGTCACAACAACAAGTAATCTTTCTTGACTTTTTGAAAACTTGTTTAACAAGCACCATATGACAGAATCCTTTCAACATGCCTTAAACTTTTTCAACTCATAGACATCTTCCATCTCAATCATTGTACCAATCTAAGAAGAGTAAAGACAATGAGCACACTAACAGGAAAAATAAAATCCATACTCGGAACTCTGCTTTCTTTTTGATGGCCTGAAACAAAAAAAAAAATGGAAAATAACTTTTGATATAAAGGCCTTCACAAGAGCATGTCTTATCTAAAAAAAAATTATTGAGCATTGAGTGAAGTGGATTCTCAAAAGTTTGAGAGAAAAATATTTTCAATCAAGTTGGAAAATTGAATACTATCATGAGCATATAACTGTATCTTCACTTTGCAACATGCATTGTATAGATTTATTGATTATATATATAAAGAAGTGATACTGGTAGACGAATATTGGGTGGCATGTACATTTGCAACAATTAATAAGTTATTGAGACAGTTTTGGAAATGGAAAAGCAGTACTAAGAGCAATAGTGACCAAGGGCAGCCCGTACAAATGGGCAGGGTGGGCGGTGCTCCACTTGTTTTTATCTCCAAAAAGAGGTTATTTAGTAGAGAAATACAACATATCAAATAAAAAAGATAAAACCTACAAATAAACTACATATACTATTTAAAAATTTAACAAAAAGCAAATACTACAGATCTAAACCTCAGAGGTTAAAATATAAACTGGCCTTTCCGAGCAACCAGCTGCTGATTTATATTCCGCACGCAGTGTGAGGGACAGCTCGAGCAGCGGCACATTGCTTCTGATACCTGATCTCAGTGCCAAGCCCTGCTGGGCCTATCATTCACCAAGTGGACAAACATCATTTTGCCCGACCCCTCTGTAGAATTTTGCTACAAAAATTGGACTTTGACCCTCACAATTCCCTTGTCTTCATATAAGCCAAGTCGGGCAATTTGAGATATGCCTGACTTAGCCAAGTTTTGCAATATCTTGAGCCAAATTTTATGAATTGAATTAATACATGTAGGCCTTTATGGTCTCTATATCAATTCTGCCAAGAGTTGAATCTTTAATAAATGTGAATATTAATAATTGTATCATATTTTAGTTTTTTTTTTCATTTTTTTTTATCTTTTTTTGAAATCAGGTGTGGGTAAAAAAAACTCCTTTAATATTAGTACAAACTGGCATTACTGTATAACTGAAAACACTGAAGGGTGAGACAAGCCTCTGAGGGATTGGCCAAGGTAGTGTGATAGTACAGACATCTGAAAACATTGGGCCTGCCTGCCAGTTCATCATCCCTAGTTCCCTACGCTTACCAGTACCCCTTCTTACCTTTCCCTTTTGAGAAAAATCACTTCTTTTAATAGCTCCCATGAACCTGTTGTACATGTGTTGTTGAGCTGTAAAGTTTGCTTGTCATTAACTGTTGCGAGACACTTGAATATGTTGGGCTAGAATTTTTGGAATTTTTCATTGTGTTAACAGGCTCTGCCTTAACTAGATCTAGATTTATATACATGTTGTGTTTATGCTTTATCATAATTGAAATGTCATTCAGTGTTCACTATGAATAAAGAGGATGAATTATTGACATGGTCTTTCAGTTCAAGCCATGAAAAAAGTTGGGAATCAAACGTTTAGGGCTGCACGAGCCTAGTGATTTTGTTTTTTATCAGCTCTTATATCTAATAGAATGATTGACATCACCTCTCAAATCAAGTAAGGAACATTATCACCTTCATAGCTTTAAAATTAACTAATGAGATCAATTAAGTCACTAATGGGTTACCTAAATTTTGCAACGTTTTTCGCACCTTTTACAGTTTGCGATTTGAGGAAAATTATCCCTCTTTCCCCCTTTTTTTGTAATTCCTCACAGAGTTGCACAATGACTGACAGAAGAATTTGACGGACCTTTACAAAAATTTGATCGGCGATTTTTTTTACTGAAAATCCGCAAATATACGGAAAATTGGCATCACTTTATCTCTTTTCTTTCTTTCGTTTTCTCTTACGTTCTCAAAGTACACATTAATTATGAAAGCCTTGTAAATTTTTGTTCATACTTCTGTGCAGCCATTAGTTTGCTGAATTCAATATTGATATTACTTTCATTGCCATTGAACTGTAAAACTTTCACTTTGCCCAACATGCTTTTGAAGGCACGAGCCGCCTTTGACAATCACCAAGAAAGGGGATGAAGAAAACTTCAAAATAGATAGGTGAATTTAAATGAGATGTGGAACCTTGGTCTTTTTTTTTTTGTATTTTGATGATTTTAGATCTATGTCTTTATAAACACACAATAAACATATGTTATTAAAAAAAACAACAAATTGATTACATAGAAAGTTTAAAACAACTTGCACATCTGTAATTGCAAAACCAAATAGAAATTAAACATCTCAGATACAAAGAAGATCCTCAAATGACTTGTTATGAACGAAACTTAAATCTTAAAGCAGATACAAATTGGAAAAGCATGGGCAGTAAAAATAAAAATCAAACCTACCTCTCTGATCTCTTCATTTGCATCTTTTATATTTTCAGTAGTTCCCACCACAGTATTAGATATGTTGTTAATTTGTACATCCTGAAATAAATTCAACAATAATAATTATTGATTCATCTACAAAACTAAAGTATTTGAAATTCACACATATGATCAGAGTAAGTATATCCACCACACTGCATTATCTTCTAAAATGGGAAAATGCTAAAAGTGTTTTACAAGAGCTCTACCAAAGGACATAACAAGATGTTAATTTTTTTTTATCCATAAAAGATAGACCGTTGTGAATAGCACATTATTTCAGACAAAGAAATTTCATTGTCTGTGGTTCAGGTAATTTGTTTCGCACTGATTTGTTTTCAAGGTACAATGTCGCTCCTGACCCAGCCAGAATTGAAAAACACTGACTCAGCAAAAAAAAATTTTTTTTATCATTTGAATAAAGGAGGAACTTTTCTGCCCTTTTTCTATCCATACAGATTTTATTATTAAACAACCAATCGTGTAAAAAAAGAATAATAAAAACAAATAATTTTACATTTAAGAGCTGTATAAATAGTTCAGCTACATTTTACAAGCAGCTTCTAAAATCACATACCCTTGGCATGTATAAAATCTAGATTTATACAGTTTTACTTAAATACACAAAAAATGCAACAATCCTAATGTCGAAAAAAAAATTGTTCAAACCATATTCCCATGTAGTGAAAACAAAAGATAAAACAATGGAACATTTACCTGCTCCAGGATTTTTTCTGTAAAAATTTCTTGCAATTTTGCAATCTCCACAACTTGACCTTCAATTTGCCTGATGAATGAAGGAAATAGTAACAGAGTATTAACAACAGATTTGCATAATTTATAGACCTATTTTCCCTCCCTCTTTATATTCCTTTATCCATCCAAACATACCCCTTCCCTACCTTTCTCTATATCTTAAGACACTCAATCCATGCCTTTAACTGGCTTGGCAGGAGCACTTCACCTGAGATTTATAACTAAGACATTGCTCTTAGCTATTGCCTCTCCATCGGGAAATAAGCAGTTTCAAAATTCTTTCTTTCACACTAACAACTGACTTAAAAAGCAAGCCATATGAAGAGAGTACAGGTAACAAAGAACAAAAGCGCTCTCTCTCTCATTCTATCTATCTGTCTGTCTGTCTGTCTGTCTGTCTGTCTGTCTGTCTGTCTGTCTCTCTCTCTCTCTCTCTCTCTCTCTCTCTCTCTCTCTCTCTCTCTCTCTCTCTCTCTCTCTCTCTCTCTCTCTCTCTCTCTCTCTCTCTCTCTCTCTCTCTCTCTCTCTCTCTCTCTCTCTCTCTCTCTCTCTCTCTCTAATTATCTTCATTACTTTGCATCATCTCTTATAAATACAGAAATAAAGAAAATGTACTTTTACCTAACTTCTTGCACCATACTATTCAGCTCATCATATAACGATTTGTTTTCAAGCTCAAACTGGAGATAAAAGGGGGGAAAATGAAGATGAATGCTTTATTGGGTAAACCAGAGGAACAAGTCTTTTGGAAGCATGAATTTAAAAAAAAAAAAGAATGGTTAATATTTTCCTGTATCTTAAGAGTTTTGAAATATAGGTGCAAGGCCCTAGAAATAAAAATGCAGCTGTAGCTTTTCACATCAGATTGAATGACTGAGCACTCAACTGAATCAGTTGTAAATATCTTTGATATTCCTAAGATCATATTAATAATGCTAAAAAAAAAAAATTAAATTACTTATAATCAATACTG
This sequence comes from Elysia crispata, assembly GCA_033675545.1. Lineage (NCBI taxonomy): Eukaryota > Metazoa > Mollusca > Gastropoda > Plakobranchidae > Elysia > Elysia crispata. The sequence continues at coordinate 255,997 of JAWDGP010001700.1, read as the reverse complement.
TAAAATATTTACATATGTGCAAAAGAAGAATCCCAAAGAAAAAAGAGAGGGGGTGAGAGAGAAATAGAGGGTCAGAGAGAGAGAGGGAGGGAGAATATGAGAGAGAGAGTGAAAGAAAGAGATACATGCATTCATAGTATTTTTTTTTAATTATTAAATTTATTTACCATTTGAGCCTCTTCAGCTGTGATTTGATCATCCTCATTTTCTACAACACGTGCCTCTTCCAGTGCCACTTGTGCTTCCTGAGACCTGTCATTTCCTAATCATGAAAAGGTCCTTTTAATAACATCCTTTTTCTTTAAAGTTTAAGAGAGGAGTGCTATAAACCCCCCTAAACTAGGTTTGAATTTGACCATTTATAAGAGATTATTAATTTTGATGTTACAAAACATGCTAAATCAGAAAGTGAGAGAACTGATTAGTGATGAGCTTTGAAGAATGTACAGCCTGAAGAATGTTGCATCAAGATTACACAATGTGTTTACTCTTGTCAACAGCCTGTGAATGACCAACTTAACAAGAATAATTACGTGCAATACTCTGAGCAGATCTAGACCTGGTATCAGCTCAACAATTGTGTGAAATGGTTCTAAAAACTTAAAGTTAAGCCACTAAATTGATTATTAAACAAAACAAACTCATAAGAAAGCAAAACTAATTTCATCTCAAAGTCAAGGTTGACCTTAAAGTCATTATTCAAATATTAAAAAAAAATAACATCTTCACTTGTTTTGTTCATAAAGCCAAGGGATTTTCAACAAAATAATCAATCAAAGGTGTGAAATTCTATGGCCCTGCAAGAAAGCTTCAATAATGCCAGGATAGGTAACGCTGGCATATGATTGATCAGGCAGGGTAGTTCAGGTGAGTAACTGCTCTTTGAACAAAAGGTTGATTGGCAAGATATGCTGCATCTTTGAGACTTTCTGTTATAATTGAATTTAGACTTTTATTTATCATTATTTCAAAAGCATTTTCATGGAATTCAAAGCTTATATTTTCTCATTTTTCATGATGGTTTGGAGAAGACACTGTAAGCAACCATAGTTTTGAGAACTGAACAGAACCATTTCACCCCTTGTCCTAAATTTTCTAGGAAAAATACATAATTTACCAATTGGGAAATTATCAAGTTTGAAAACTCAATAAGGCAAAGGACAAAACCTTAACTCTGAAATGTTTAACAATAACTTATGCTTTGATGCTAACATAATATTTAAATAAAAACGGTGGGTAGTTCTGAAAATTCTTTTTAAAAAGCAATATAAAAAAAAAATTACTAAATGGGTGGTTAGGAAAAGAAAAAAAATTAGAAATCAGGAACAAGCAACTTATTTTTTGCACCTCTATTAAACTTGAATATCTATGTAAATCGTAATATAAGAACTATTAGAAATTACCTGGTATTATGTTTTCCTTATCAGACTGAGATCCAGCATTCATCCCAAGGTCTTTCTTCAACTGTTTGCGTGTAAATTGGTTATGTTTTCTCTCCGGTTCAAGTTTTGAACTGGCAATTCAAAAACACAATGTTACAAACATTTTGGTTTTTTCAGAATAAATGGAAAAAGCTTTTTTTTTTTTTGGCTTGTCAAATATACATACAAACAGTTATGCTCAAAACTAGAGCATCCATAAAAAAATATGATCTTATACAGAATCTTTCAGATCATTCCATTAAAAAAAATATTTTTATAAGTAAATCAGTAAGCCCAGAGTACTTCACAGTCCTTAAATTTATACAGGCTAGGCATATAACGAAACGAAAAGGAAAACATAGAGTAGTTTCTTTTAAATTGGTAATGCTTGAAAAAAACATCAGAAAAATATATAATATTTTAACTCACATTCTCTTCTTGTCCACAACCCGTTTCACTCTGACAGCCTTCTGTTCACTGTAAATTTTGCATATAGCTGTCAAATCGAGAAAAAAAAAGGTATAAGGGATACAACAATTACAGCTGCATGGAAACCAAAGCTATGACATTAGAAAGAATTTCTTGCTCTTTAATATTGCATTATTAAGTTGCTCAGATTACTTTAAGAGTGGCAAGATATTTTGGCGATCCATGGGAGAGAAACCAATGTTACATGATAACACAAAAATACTTTAATATTGAGGAATCGCATAAAACATTTGTAAACAAATGGAAAAAAATGAAATAGTTCATGCTCACCTTTGAGGTATACCTCAATGAGAATCATCACAGCATTCCTATGCTCTTTGACTTGGGGCAAAGCCTTCTGTCTGTCTGCTTCTACTCTAAACATGATGATGGTTTGCTTGCATGTTTTCATAATTTCCTGAGCATCATTATCAATCTGGTCTCTTTCAGCTTCTGATAAACCTGATCCTTTGATAGACAACAAACTGTAGAAAGCAGAAGAAAAAAAGACATTAACAATACTGAAGCTGCATGCTTAAAACAAAACCTATCATTATTAGTTCGATGATACACATATATATTAGTAAAAAGATAATGAGGTAAAATATACCCCTTACATTGGCTCCCAAGGGTTTATTTTACAAAAGTTGAACAAAATGTAAATCAAATATTCTTAAAATTGTTTTTGTGACCTGTTTTTACAGATACATCCAATTATGAATGAAATGAACTTAAGCATTTAATAACACCAGTTTCACCGACAGTGTCACATTTACAAACACTGTAAATAAATCACCTTCCAGAGCTGACATATTCTTTTCTGTGCTGCAACAAAAAATCTCGAAGCTTTGAAATAGTTTTCACCTAAGGAAGAAAAAGAATATAAAAGTCATAAATCACAGCCTCGTCATTAGATTAACAAAACTGAAGCGAAAAACACTCCACTGAAGGCCACAGGGTTGATTATTTTGAATATAGTACTTCATTACTTTGACATCTTACAAATTTAATTGAGGTTGATCAAAGGTGGAAGAACCGCTAGCTGGTTCCACTGAATAACCTCAGAAAGCGAACATAAATAAAAGAATTTTATTGTCTCTCAACTAAATCCTTTCAAACAGAAAATCAACTTAATTATAACTTTTCACTTAATTTTTAAACATGAAAAGAGAAAGGCAGAGAGAATGCTAGAATTTACTGATTCACATAGATCTATAAAGTGAACATATCTAGAAAAAGAGGGGAAAAAAATAATGGATCATACTGAAAACTTGAAGTGCATCATGTTAATATCAAAAGCTTGTTAGTACAGCAATAACTCTAGAGGGAAAAAGTGAATGATATATTTCTTAAATATGTTCAAATCATACTGAGATTTCTGTTTTCACTCAATGAGATACAGCTGCAAACATGGTTTTGCAGAATAGTAATAATTCATTAGCATAAATGTATACGCTATGATTATATGATTGTATCTGTAAATAATTTGGGACCACAATTATTTTCCAATTTATTTTCAAATATTGACATTGCCCTATTACACTTCACTTCAGTTTATATAAAAAAATCCTAGGAGAGCTTATTAGATCACTTGTTTTGTTTTCTCTCTTTCCTTTCAATAGTATTTATGCATACATGTAATTTGAAAAAAGGCACTAATTACTATACCAATTCTTTAGCTTTCAGTTCAAAGTCACTCTTTTCTTTTTTCGATGCAGTTTGAGTCAGCAATTCTTCATTGTTAATTTCACTGAGGGCTTTATTTCTGGACTTAAGAGCCTTGACTGTTGCTTTAAACACATTTGTAACATCAGCCATGGTTCTTTATGTTCTGGATCAATGATTGACAGTCAGCACTAGGATTCCAACAGAGTGGACCTATGAAATACAAGATCGAAACAATTTGCAATCCAGACATTTCATAAATATATTTAAATAAAAAAAATTAAAAATCAAACTATGGGAAACTCAAAGATAATGAAATAATTTGTCTTTTTGTTTTCACCTTGATTCTAATATATGAAAAGGTTGAGACATAAGCTTTTCACTCTCAGATAACTAGCAGTAAACATAATTATATATTTAAAGAGAGAGATAAAAAGATGTGAGCACGATTTAGCTTGATCTAAGGCAGATTGTGACCAAAATCAGAATGATACTGTAGTGAGAAATATAAATGGAAGGATAAAATGCAAACGATATATTTTTGTTTGCAAAGGGTTCCAAAACTGATGCATGTGGAGGTCTAAAAATATTTACATCTAAAATATTCTCTTCTAGAAGTAAAAAAAAATTAAATAAATTATGTACATTACTATCATAATTATAATTTGACTATCAAAACAAACCTCTATCAAAATGTCAAATAAAATAATAAAAGAAATAAACAGGATAAAAAGTAAAATAAGACAAATTTATGCAAGCAACATTTATTAAAGAACTGGACATGTATTAGTTAAGGATCATATAATTGAAGAGCATGGAGAGTCAACTATTAAACTATAATGAGAACCTTTTTATTAAATGTGGCTACACTTTAAAAAAATGTTTTTAAAAAAGCATAGGTATAAACCATTCATCAAGCCTTGACACTAAAAATTAGCTTTGTCGGTATTCCTGACTTACAAAGTGCAAGTAGACAACCATTTTAGTTCTAAAGGGTTAGGGTTAGCTGTATGATGTATCACATACACATATGTATGATCTATTGCCAAATAACGCATATTTGAGAACGTCATTGTATTACTTGAGCCATAACGTTATGTCTAAACTACGGTTCTATTTATAATTTGGAACATTTATTAAAATGTAAACAATCAACAGACATGCAAAATTTTGTTTTTATTGATCAATTGGTTTTTATTTTACAGACTTCCAAACTATGAAATCGATGCTACAATCGACTGCGAAAATCTATCATGAAATAAACCTAACAGGAAACTGCACTGCAAAATCATTTTAAGAAGGGCTCAAAGGTTACTTTTCTCCCCGGAGACATTGGAAGGAGTGCAGCCATGGGTTCCAATGTTTTTTCACTGAAAAAAATTGTTGATTAGGTCTTCCAGGTGTTTTAAAATTCCTAACTTGCCATCAGATTTTCTCGTCAAATACACCTAAGTGTTTGAATTTACCAAAATCTAATACATGTCTAAGAAACTAGCTCTTTTTGTTTTAAACTATTGGGAGATTGAAAAATAATCGTAAAGCGCCAAAAAAATAAGTGGTCGGAGGTTGAGTCTAGTCTTAATATCGCCACAGTTCATTTTCGTGTCAAAAACCGTGAGGAAAGTTACACGAAAAAAACAAAGAGGACAAATATTAACAACGTCATTTTTATTAATTATAAATTCTCTGGATATTTCCTAATTCTAAGATCTCAAAGTTATTTAAAAAAGAGAAAAGTTGTTTTGAACATTCGTTCGCCTTGTCGGATATTACCTCTGAAAAAGATCGCGCGAGACATGATGACATTTCGCATTTTTCGTGTCAAACTAAGAACGGCTCTTGAGAGTTAGTCGAAACGGTAAATCTACCCTGCATAACATCACATTTCAAAGTCTCTCAAATCTATCTTTACAGGATTGACTTCTCTTCTATTTTGATAACATTAATTTGTTCTTGGTTAACTTACTAAAGAGTCAAGGAATGGACTATACTGTCATAGCGTCTCATTCGTCATTTTTGTGTAAGTTACTTGGAAAATGTAGATCTAGATAATTCATCTCAAGAAAAGGCATCCATCAAGTTCTTCATAGTCGTATGCTTTGTAACTTGGAAAGTATTAATATATATTTTCAGTTTTTCTTATTGTTCTCACAAATATTAGGATCTTCTCTCACTTAACACGATTTGACAAGATTTAAATCAAAACGGAAACTTCCCACTGCTGTCTCAAGTTAAAATTCTTGTGTAAGTTGGGTTTGACATGACTGTTTCATGTCAAACCATATTTTTCAGAAAAGTTATGAAAAGGTTCAGATTTTAAAAAAAAGTCCTCGTCTTTTTTAAGAGGTGTAGACAATAAACTAGATCAGTTAGTTTTAGAGCCAATATGTTTTGTGCATTTTATTAGAGCTGTGAGATAACTTTTGCAAAGTTGAACAAAAATAACGTCTTTGTCAATTTGTGTAAGTTTGATAAATCTAGATCTGGATCTAGTTTTTTGGGGGACTGCAGGAAACCTGTATTTTTCATTTTGTTTTCTTTTGAAAAGTTCTAAGAATGATACTATGTAGCTTTTATATCTACATCTGTTACAGTAGTCAAAGGTTTAAAGGGAATATATGCTGACAAACTTTCCCAGGATTGCTACAGGACATTGTTTTCTTTGAAATTAATTTGGCTAAATTAAACAAAATGAAAATTATAAATATCTAGATCTAGATCATAATTTATAATCCATAAATAAGAAAATTGTATCAGTTTATGACAGAAAAGAATTTGTTTTTAACTCATTCAAGGGTAAGAATGTGCAAAAAATAAAAGGAGCTGGAAAATGTGCTTGCCTTTTGTGTAAGTAAATCCATTTTAAGAATAGTAAATAAATTATTATATTTTCTCTCATGCTTGATTTTTATAAAGTGTGCCAAAACAGCAACTTAATTTTAATGTTTAAATATTGATAACTTAAAGAAGATTTTCAACAACCTTTATAAAAATTACAGACAATTGATTATTACAATGCCACCTAAATTGAGGAAAGTTTTAGATCTTTATTGAAAAAGTCATGTAGGCCTACACACGTTGGTTACATACCAGGAAAAATTTCAGATGGTACAAAGGCATGCCAATTAAACCATCACATGACAAAATCATAGTCATGAATATTTTAAGGGAAATAAATAATATGCTTAGCAAATAGGGTCTTATTAAAAAAAAAAGATTAGTTTCAGTTTTTAAAACCTGAGGAAGAAGGTACTTTAACCATTCAAGATTATCATTATTAATTTTTTTCTTAAAGTTGAAGGGACAATAATTCAATTTGCATTCACTTCTAAACACCCATCAATTTTTTTACATGGGCAGCTGAGAAATAAACATGAACCAACTTTCATTAAAACAGATTAAAAATTATGATTTGTATCTTGATCTTGATAAAGATTTTGGATCTTGATTGTATGTAAGTTTTGCTTGCTGATGTCTATGGTGACAATTAAGACTACAGATTCATCATTCAAACTGACAGTGTTCTGAACAGATTTATACCTTGTTGCATGCATTCGACTTCGAAACGTAAAGCGATATTTCGGACAAATGCACTTCATGTAAAAATGTAGGCTCCGTTCCAAAATGATAGTTTTGACCACTTAATTTGTGATTTTGACGGAGGCTTACTTTCGGTTTCATTTGATATGACGTGTAACTTTTCTTGAAGAAAAGCTAGGTTCAGTCCACTATCTTCAAAACATTAACTCTCCAAAACACAATTAAGTCAACGAAACGAATTGGTTTCAAAATAGTGGTTGAAAACTTCATACAAGAAGATTTTAATCAACTTTAGAATGGTGTTATTAGTAAATAAACTGAGCACCTATATTTAGAGTTCAGACATTATAGATCTATATTTCATTGAAAATGAGCCTCATGTGGACATTGTGCCTTTAGAGTCAAGATCTAGACATTATTGTACTTATAGACTTCATGACCGTGAGACTGCATCATCATGTGTTTGTTTTGTAGTAGGCCTACATTGTTGTATGGATCTACACAATTTCTGATCTAGATCTTTATTTCACATAAAGTAAGTTAGGTAGGATCAATTTACGTAACTTTGACTCCTGTTAGACATATAGGTACAGATCTATTGGGTATCAAACCATTTTAAGTATTGATGGTCAAAACAACATTTCAATCATTATTTGCATGTGCGCATGATCTGTAGATACTGGTACCTGTTAACTACATCTACATCTAGTGGAAAGGGAGAAGATAGGGGAGAGCAAGTTGTCCTTATACAGGACTTACAGTCACACTCAGTCTGTATTTTAATTTCGAACATTAAATCTTACACAGACTAGACCTAGATCTAGATCTATGCTGTTTTTTAAATCAAATTTATCAGTCATAACATAATTTTTCACAAAATTGTATCGCATTTTCGTCCTGCAACCGGTGCACAACAGCAAGTGTAAGATTTTAAAATTGTATTTATCCATACCTAAGCACTCTCTTGATTTATTTCATTCTATTTCATCAGATGATAAATTTACTATTGAAGTATATTGTCCAAAGAATGTGAACAATGAGTGCACCAAGTTTGACAGACGAACAAAGAAGAAAAATAGAGGAAAACAAGCAAAGAGCATTAGCAAGAAGAGCAGGCAAAAATCCTCTCATGAAAATTGGACCCACATACTGCATGTCCACTCTTGCTTCAGAAAATAATGCTACAGAGAGACGGATAATGGAAAATCGTCAGAAAGCTCTGGAAAGAAAACAAATGGCACAAACATCAGTTCAAGCAACTCATGCATGTTTCGGAAACAGCATGCCATCATCCTCTAAAACTTTCTCTAACTTTCAGACACTTAAAACAAGTGTGCCTGCACCTACAAGTGCAGGGCTTAGATCTCCAAGTAACACAAAAGGAGGTAGCTTTCAGTGTGTAAGAGGCAAATGTGTGCTGCTGAAACCTGACACATTTTCTATAGATGTGGGATATCACAGTGCTTTGATAGAATTCTTCAAGCAACAAAAAACAAGAAGTTATGGTGAGGGTTTTCAAATTCAAAATAAAAAAAAAACTTGCTTGCAAAAATTTATGCAAAACACATTGCAGTTAATAGTAATTACAATAAAATTTCTTTTGTAGATAAATTTTGTTGCATATCTGTTATCTGGAACATACACTCTTCCGCTTTGACCGTTTCTGAATAGTTTTATTGCTTAACCTTGTCGTTTTATTTTTTTTTTTATCTCCTGACATGCATGCAATTATTATTTCTTTCTATTTCTTTTTCAGATGCTGCTAAAAAAACATGGTCTTTCAACCTAGAAGAGTATGATTTGATAAGTGAGTGGCCTTGCCTTACTTTGCAGGTCTATACCTTTAAAGCTTTGCCTAAAAATGTTTGCATTATTTTTTTATAGAGCTTGGTTTCTTCTAATTACATAAAAAATATGCATCCTTGGCTTTGCTTTTTTAAAATTCCCTTCTGTTTTGAGTATTTCATACCTGTAAGACTTCTCAAAAGTCACATTAAATGACATACTAGACACATCATTACTGAGTAAGCAGAAATTTAAAATAAACAAAGACTTCCTACTTCCTCCATCTTTGGTACTACTGCTAATTTTCATCTTATTCTTTTAATGTGTGTATTTAGTGAAAGGATTGAATAATTTTCGACCTGATGTAGAGATTGAGGGTTTTCCACGACATGTGCTTGATGTCTTTGGGTCACAGTCAAAGGATCCTACCAGCATACCTGAAGCTAACCTCAGCTCAGTTCCTGCAGTTCTTGTAAATACACTAAAGACGTTCCAAAGGGAAGGGGTAAAGTAAGTGGTCATGTTTGTTACTTTTTTTTTTCATTTTATGTGCTTCAAAGTCTTTAGTTTATAAGACTATTTCCATCTAACTGTAATATTTGGAGAGTAACATAATGGTATATCATGTTAGATAACATGTTATGATTGGTTAGTGAGATATTCTTTGTGGAAATGCAAATGTTTTCAATATAAATTTAATTGCTTTTGGTACGAAAAGAAATTGACAAGGGTTTTAAAATAGTTTAAAAAAAAACCAACAAAACTCTGCTCTTTAATTTGTTCTGAATAGGACGCAAACTTTAGTGTAAGCGTGTTGAATAATTTATTTTCAGTATTGCTATTCATCGGAAAGGCCGACTACTGCTAGCTGATGATATGGGGCTAGGAAAAACATTACAGGCCATTTGTGTTGCAGCCTATTATAGAGAGGAGTGGCCTCTTCTTGTTGTTGCTCCTTCATCTGTTCGTTTTGACTGGGCTCAGGTTTGATGGTTTTACACAATGTTCTATTGAATAGTTGGTTTTTTTTTCAGGGAAGTAGAGCTTTATTTTTTTTTAATTTTTTTTTTATATATAATTTGAATGATATTTAAGGTTTTACTATATTATAATTTACAAATAAATTGGAACTTCAGCAGAATCCCATTTAATTTTTTTAAAATTATTATTATTGTAAAGTATGTAATGCTTCTCTTCTTAAGTAATTTAAACTTCATTGCGGGTTCCAAAATTGCAAAGCAAGATATAAGAGTATGCTTCGTCATATAAATTGATGGTCCAAAGTTAAATTTCAACATGATGCTGACTTTTTATTTTCAAATTTGTGGTGATATCCTTCTTAAGATGGTTATGTAACCTCTGCAATTTTGTTTGCTTTTTTTTTAACCAATTTTTTTATTTTCTTATCTCTTATCAGCAAATTTGCAGATGGTTGCCAAATATTTCTCGTAGCGATGTTAATGTGGTAGAATCAAGCAAAGCTAGCGCTACCTCTGGGCTGGTCAACATTATCAGCTATGACTTGCTAGCCAGAAAAGCTCTTGAACTCAAGCAAAGGAATTTTAAAATAATCATAATGGTAAAATTGACATTTACATGATTTAGAACTTACATCTGAACTCCAATAAAAAACCAAATGCAATGACATTGCATGTGACCAATATATAATGTCAACTCTCTGGATTTGCTTTACTCACCTTTCTCTCTTGATCATAAGACAAGCTTATTACTTAAGGCTGACTTTTTTTAAATTTTTTTTTTACACAAAATTACTGAACTCCCCAAAACTGAAACTGCAGAATCTCTTTAAATTTTTTGAGTACTTTTGATGACACAAAGTAAATAGCATCTTGCACAAATTGCTTTTCTCATATAAACTAGGTTAAGTACTAAGATGTGAACACACCACAAAACTGTTCACTAATTCTATACTAGTTTTCTAAAGCATATATCTGCACTTGTGCCATTTAATGTCATCTTATGAAAAAAATTCTAGATGTCACAGCAGTGCTGGATCTTAACTTTCTTTTGCATTTGTTTATTTTTTTTTAGCAGTGCAGGTTATTCATGTCAATATGTGAATATTATATAGGAAAATTATTTTCCTTTTTTTTTTAAGTGCATTTTATAAGTCTTGGTAAATATTTTAATCTTTACTTAGATCTAGTAGGTTTAAGACAAATAGGTTTTGATTGAGAATTCCATTTGCCATGAAAATAAATAGTTTATATACCAAGATTTTTTTTCTTTTCTTACACCCCTAGGATGAATCACATTTTTTGAAGAATTACAAGACAGTCAGAACAAAAGCAGCAATGCCGCTACTAACGGTAAGTTATTTTTTCATCGAATGTAATTGTCATTGTAAAAATGTTTGTCCTTTTTTTCTAACGAGTGTTGTAAAAGAACCGAAAAATTTTTGAACTGAAACCACCCTTTTGTTTTGTTTTTCGTTCTTAAGATTTAAAAGAGAAAAAAAAATTGCCAACCGATAGGTTAAATCATCAGATTATGAAGAAAAAATAAGCCTAGCATTGTCTAAGGAAAAAAATATGACTGCAACAAAAATCATTAAAGAAAAGTTAAAAAACTCAACAGCATGAATTCTTATTATGAAAAAAAAACATTTCATGATTGATAGTGAAAGGCAAACTTTAAAACAATGGTTAAAGATTTCTTTTTGTAAATTAGCTTTTTTCTTCATAATTTTTTATAGCAGAAAAGTTTTAGAAACTATTGGGTTTTCAAGAAAATAAAAAGCAAAAAAGGTATTTATTTTATTTTAAATATAAAGTCTTTGACAAATTTGATGAAAACTGAATTCCCTTCGTCATGTACTTATTCTTGTGGTCCAGAGTGCCAAAAGAGTTCTGCTACTTTCTGGTACGCCAGCCTTGTCAAGACCAAGTGAACTCTATTGTCAGATCAGTGCTGTTTGTCCTCACATGTTTAAATTTCATGACTTTGGCCTTCGTTATTGTGATGCAAAACAAGTGAGATGTTTTTTTTTTACTCAACAAACTTGTGAGATTAGAATGTTGTAGGTCCATATTTATTTGATCTTACACAGTTAATATTGCTGATCCAAAGCTTAGGTATCTGGTTTGTTAGGCCACAGGAGAAGCATTTCTTTATTAAATTGAATCTCTTAGTTAATCATTAAAAAGTCAGGAAATCTGTTAAGAAAAAGTATCCTTTGTTCCCCTCAAAAACCGACTGATGTAAGTGCATACCCCAATCATACTGATATCATGAGTACACAACCGTGTATCCATGAGCTTTTAGTTTCAAGCTAGACCTGTAACTGATACCCCCAGATCTGGCCTGGTCTTGTGCACTTAAGTGCGACCAAGTGTCTGCACTGTTAAATATCTGCTAGGGCTACAAAATACTTTTTTGACAATTTCAGTCATATTTGACTGGTAGCTAAACTTTTCATATGAATGCTACATCAATGAAACTTACATCTTGAAAAGATTATTTCAAGCTCTATGCAACGATTTTATTTGTAAGTTCTTAGAACTTTTTACAATTATAGGAATCAACAATAAACTAGGGCACTAGTCAATCCTCATGAAACTGGTTCTTAATTAACAAATTAATTAATTAACAGCCATTGAAAGTTTTTACAAACAACAGTTAGGTACAGTTGAGTCCAAATAATTTGAGTCCGGATAGTTCGAATTCTTGGATATTTCGAAGTCGTTTACTTTTACTGAATATTTCTCTACTTAAGCTGTATTGAAAAATATCGGTTATTTCGAATTTTTAAATGAAGATCCGGTTAAATTTGAAGCGATTTTGGCTTAATTTTTTTTTATTCTGATAGTGAAAGCACTTTTCCAGGCCTGAAAACAAAGTACATGTAGTGCTATGCTCCATACGACAAGTGATTCTGGTGTGTGTGTGTGTGTGTTTGCCCACCTACGTTACAGGCAAGAGTCTGCAATAAGGCTACAAGAGAGAAAAGGGTTAGGCCCACCCCAACCCCCCTGCACACTTGTACGGCATTTCTGATCTGTCATCCACATTTTTTTAACTCTCTTTCTCTGTGTATTCTGATAATTCGAAGTCTTTTTTTATCGGAATGACTTCGAAATAACCGGACTCGACTGTATCTATGTTTAACTCAAATATTGCAGTTTCAAAATATGGTGAAAGGTATCTCAGTTTATGTTCAGGAAAGCAGAAATAAGCTATTATGTTTGGCAACCTAGATCTGACGAGATCAACTTTGCCTCTAGACTTAGGTGACTGATTTAACAGAAGATAACATCATACAATAGCTAAGCAGGGTCTACCCTCATAAATCTTTTAACCCGGGGAAACTTAAGAACACTAAATTATAGGGACAAACAGCAAGAAACTCCTAGAATGAGGAAATCAGATAACACTCAGAAAACAGATGATTGTTCTCATCTCTCCACCCATTCCATTCAAGGAGAAATGTTAATGCAATCATGAGTAGTTTAGAAACTTTCCAACAAACACTTATATTGAACTAAAGATAAAACTGTTTATACAGGTCCCCAAATGACTTTCCATCCTAGGTGAATGTTTTTTTAACCTCTTAGACAGACATAAACGCATTGAACACTCGAATAGACATACAGATTGTCACTTGGTGTCTTTCCACTTTGATGCTCTGTAGGAGAAACTAGTGTCAAGTATAAATTCATAACAGCTTTTAGCTGGTCTGCTGAAGTTTGAACTTGATTCTTCAGTTTCTTTATTAAAGAATGCACAAACTCTACTCCTTTTTCTCCATGCAGACCCATTCCAAAACCACATCTGTCTATGCACTCTATACAATGGTGCTCTTAAAAATGTAATTGAGGAAGAGTTTGTGACAGATATTTTTTTTATAAAATGCCAAATACTCATCTATTGACCTTTGAAAATCAGCTGTAGTTGTTTTGTCAATGGGTTTGCTGTGTGATATGGCTTTGTGTATTTGGAGAAGAAGTAATTAGCTTGATTAAATGTTAAGTGCACATTTTCAGCAACATCTATAATTTTTTCTTTCTTATAATTTCTTTTGTTTTGTTCATTTCTCTTTAGCAAATAGCTTCACAGACAGCAGGTTGTATGTATTTTGGGCAGTGGTTGCCTGTACTGTAAACGATCATCGAGTTTCTGGAGAGTCATCAAAAGAAAAAAAAAATCGTCTGTTTGTGAATATTCTGTTAATGGCCGTGTCTCTTCCAGATTTATGACTTCGTCATTTTTATTGATACGCTTTACCTTGTTTTTGTAGCCTTTCTCATTCCTCTTCCTTTCCCAAAGGAAAGGTAATAGGCAGACAGTGGACACTGAGAAGAAGGTTTGCAATCATCGAACTATGATTAGCAAATATGACTGTTTTTTGCTGTGCATAACAATGCAGACTGAAGTGTTCTTTCAGTTCAAGCATTTCATACAAAATGTTGTAACTTTGAGTAGCACGTGTTGCATATCAAAAGGGAATCCATGGCTTTGTCTTTAGATATGTCAATGTGAACGAGATTTAAATAGTTTTCATGTGATGTGCTCACTGCCGAGTTGTTGCATTAATCTCTTGTCTTCAAAAAAAAAAACTCTTTGATATAGGCTTTATAAACAGATTTTATGTGATTTGTTTGATCCATTATGCGGCTAAAAAAATCAAATTAAATATTTATTTGTTTCAAGTTTCAAAACACATAATGTTTAGGAAGCACACAATAATAAAAGAATTTATTGCACACAACTTCTTACTATACAATATTACTACATTAAGAAGGGAAATTTGTCATATTAAGAGTGTGAATATAAAGAAAGTAAAAAGGTTGGTTTAGTGTTCACATGTTTTAACCTTCCTTGCAAAGAAACTAAGCAAAAACTGAGGAAGATTTTTTTTTTAGCACTATTAGAATACTAGTATGTTTGTTCCAACAAAACCATTTCTGGGGACTGGAAAAGTTACATATGGGTTTAATTAAGAGTTAAGTAAGGAATGCAACAAAATTTGCTTTTTTTTGCTTCCTCTCTAAAATCCATATAAAAAATAAGCAAGCTTAACTTTTGAATTGATAAAATAAACAGCGCTATAAAGATCAGATGTCCATGAACAGTTTATCAGCAAACATGGATGGTGTGGAATGTTTATACATGGAGAAAATGAAGGTGAAAGTTTAGGAATCATCATGAAAATTACCTAAATACAACTACAGGGCCATCGGGCCAGCCAGAAGCAATTATCTCACTTCACTGAGCATAGAGGCAGTGAAGAATGGGTATCAGGTTTCAGGGATAGGCTCAAACTAAAGTTCCAAAATCAGAGCTAGATAAACAGATGTGAGTAACATGTTTTTTCAATACAGCTACCCTGGGGATGGGACTACAGTGGCTCCTCTAACATGCTGGAACTGCAATTGTTATTGGAAAAGAAAGTGATGATCAGGTGAGAGATCTGTTTTTAATGGGTTGAGTGTTTTTTTTTGTGCCAGTATTTTTTAAAACATTTTTATAAAGTTTAAAACCCCATTTGAAGTAAAGCTCGACAGATCATGGCGAAACTGACCTATGTTCCTACTGTGAAGAAACATTTTTTTTCAATGGATGCTTAAGTCTTTGTTCTATTTTTAATTGATAGTACAAAATTTCTACAAAAGAGGAACTAATATGACTTTATCATCATGTAAGTAGATAAAAAAATGGGAAAAGTTTTAGAAAATAAGGTGTTGAAATCTTTGAACAGTGATCTCCTTTACATATTTGCTAAATGTGTTAAGCAGAAATAAGCTTTGAATTTGAGTAAATTCAATAAGCAAAATCAAATATGACAGTACAGCTGTGGCAGTTATGAGATGAATGTATAAAATCCACGACTGTTTTCTGTAAGTTTGAAAGTGTCACATTTGATAAACAGAGTCAGAACCATCAGCTTCAAGAAATTGGGTGGCAGCACTTTAAAAAGAACCAAAAAAAAAAACAAAAAACAAGCGGACAAAATTAAGAAATACCCTTAACACTTAAGAAATGATATGAACATAATATTTTTTTTTCTAACAAATTCAGATTTGCTTGGGTTTTCATTTATTTCAAATAAGTCATTTGATAAGGACTTTCTATTATATCACCGATGAAACTTACATTTTATAAAGACTCAATTATTATAGTTTTTTTAGATTTTAAATTGTTTTATTACTTGGCTTCAGGCGTCAGAAGAAAGATGTGTTGTCCCAACTTCCAGCTAAAACCAGGCAAATGGTGGTTCTTGATCCTGGATCAATACATCAACACAAAGATCTCAAAACAGCTTCAAAGATAATGGATAAAGTGAAAAAAAAGGTGACTGATTTAACTGAACCTTCAATCCCTTAACATTGAAAATTCAGTTGAGTCCAAATAATTCGAATCCGGATAGTTGGAATTCTTGGATATTTTGAAGTCGTTTAATTTTATGAAATATTTCTCTCTTTAAGCTTTATTAAAAATATGGGTTAGTTCGAAGTTTGAAATAAGGATCCGGTTGATTCGAAGCCATCTTGACTGTTTTTTTCGATTCTGAAAGCAGTTTTCCTGGCTTGTAAAACAGAGAAAAAAAGCGCTGTGTTCTGTGCGGCAAGCAATACTGGTGTATGTATGTCAGTGTGTGTGTGTTCCGCCTACCTACTTTACTGGCAAGAGTCTACAATAAGACTAAGAGAAGGAAAGGGGGTTAGGCCCAAGGACCAGATGTGAATGCTTCATAGACTGGAAGAGGAGGGGAGTGTTGGTGCCACATGATGTGATTGAACTCTGTACATGGCCAGTGTGTGCGATTTAGCCTGCTTGCACAAAGGTCTGTATGATGTCATATTTGTCTGTGCCTGTCCGTCATCACCTAGTCTAGATCTATCTTGACCTGGCTTAGTTTCACTGTCAGTCATCTCACTTGTGGGCTTTATTTTTTTATTAATATTGTCATTCTACAAGGGGCCTCTTTTTGGCTTCTCAGATCAAGGGAAGTAAATCGGAAATTAAATGGACCATCGTAGTCATCCCTCTACCCCCTCATACACCAGTATGACATTCCTGATCCAACATCCACATTTTTTTTTACTCTTTCTATATGTATCCTGATAATTTGAAGTCCTTTTTTTTATCCCAATGACTTCGAAATAATCGGACTGGACTGTATTAACTATAGCTAGAATTATTCCAATAAAACTTAATTTGTAACTTTGTTGAATGAATTTTTCTAAATATTAAAGCATTTTTCAAAGTCTGTGCACAATGTCCTTTATCTCTTGTTAAAAAAAAATGTGAAAAGATTAAAAATTAGTAAAAAAATCTAGCTTGAAACATAAGTATTGTGTTTATAAAATTAAAGAGCATAGTACTCAGCCTGCTTGTACTGACAATGTTCTGATAGGTGACTTATTTTACTGCCCTACTTATAATTGCTTATTTTGCACAGTGTAAACTTCTGTGCAAATTTGGTCTATTTTTTTTGTAACCTTCAATAAAATCTAATTTTATTGTATTTTCCTTTTTTTCTTTCTTTACCTTTTAATTCTTTTTCTATTTCTTATAATTTCTCTGAGTCTTTGGCTGTTTTCATTGTCTCTCTCTCTCTGTCTGTCTCTCTCTCTCTCTGTCCCCCCCCCTCTCTCTCTGTCTGTCTGTCTGTCTGTCTGTCTGTCTGTCTCTCTCTCTCTCTCTCTCTCTCTCTCTCTCTCTCTCTCTCTCTCTCTCTCTCTCTCTCTCTCTCTCTCTCTCTCTCTCTCTCTCTCTCTCTCTCTCTCTCTCTCTCTCTCTCTCTCTCTCTCTCTCTCTCTCTCTCTCTCTCTCTCTCTCTCTCTCTCTCTCTTTTCATCAAATTTAAGATGATTTCTTAATTATGAAATTCATACTATTTATTTAAAATTGAAGGGTCTGGAGAAAAGAGGTGCATTACTTCAATATTTTCAAGAGACTGCCCGTGCTAAGATGTCAGCAGTCAGGTAAAGCAGATTATATATAACGCAATTTTTTTTTTATTTTTTTTTCATAGTGTTGATATTTATTTCTTAACAAAAACGTATTCGTTCTAGTTCCAGGGAATGTTATCCTTTGTCTCGCAAATCTTTTTGTTTGGGGGAAAAATTATAGCTGAATAGACTTTTTCACTTTAGTCTTTGTAACTGATCAAATTTAAATCATATAATGTGTATTGATTTGGAAAAAAAAACAACTTATATCTTGAAGGAATGTATGAACTGTGCTTCAAAATTACTTCCTCATTTTGGCCTTTAGATTTAGCTGCGTAAAGTATCAGTTCAAGATTTGATAATAGACTGGAAACCAATTTTGTTGTCAAGGACCAGTCTGATACCTGCAATTGTGACGTGCTTTTTTTTTTAAATTAAAAAGTTATTTGTTCTCAACTGAATGGTGTATTTTTTTTCTTTTTAACTAATTGAACTTTGGCTTTTTTTTTCTCAGAGAATACATCCTTGATCTTTTAGAATCAGACAAAAAAATTTTGATATTTGCTCATCATCGTGAAATGTTGGATGCTATAGAAGATTGTATTCACTCTCGGGTAAAGCATCTTTATGTGTGTTGGTTTCCATTATTCGTTATAATTGTTTTACTATATTTTCAATTGAAAGGAATTAGCTTTTTTTTCCTATTAAATTAACATCTTTTGTTTTTTAAGGGACTTTTTTTCTTTTTTTCCATGATTAACTTCAATTATCCACAGACGAAAAAAAAAAAGCTATAGAGGAATGGGATCATATGTAACATACGCAAATTATCAAAATTGTAAAATTCATTAGGAAAGAGAAGAATGGTTAAATTTTATATTTTTTTTTTTTATTTAAATGTTGATTCATATTGTGTAGCATTTATTTTATTAATTTTTCAAAAGTTTTTGTCAGATAATTATGTAGAAGCCAACATTGATTTCAGGCAAAGTCAGTTCAATTTTTTTTTAAAGTGCTGCTCAATCAAAACCAAAAGCTCTAACCTTTTAGATTCATTGTATATCCTCATTTGCTCTCATGCCCTCTGTTGTTGTCTATTATGTTGCATGCAGCATTGGTTATCTGCATTTATATCATGCTTTGGGAATTAATAGACTTCCAAGAGCCTCCACATGGAAGTTTGATGAATACTGTCAAAGTCCTTCTGAATGTCAGTGTAGTTGGCATTCAGATATGAATATCATTCATTGAAATCTTCAAAACTTGAAGAGAAACAAAACCTTGTATTTGTGCATCCTGTCCTTCTCTGAACCTTGGTTATTCTTTTCAAAGGTTCGCATTGATAATTTGTCATATACACTACCTGCAAGTCTTGGTGATCCTGTAGAGAGTCTTGGATTCCCATCTATTTGCAGCATCCTTAACTTCTGTAGCTCAAGTTTTCAACAAACTGTGCCTTATCGATATCTCTTCTTGTAAGTTTCTATTTCACATAAAATTAATTAATACTAAGCGTTTCATTTTTTTCTTTTTGGTCACAGTATGCAGTATTGCCAGAATACCTTGCATAAGCATTTTTTTTTTACTTTTGCAGACATCCAAAATAAACTATATTCGTATTGATGGCACAACTACGTCAGAGCAAAGGAACTATTTTTGTAAAAAGTTTCAAACCTGTGAAGACTATAAACTTGCGATTCTGTCAATCACTGCAGCAAATGCTGGATTGAACCTCTCAGCTGGTAACATTGTTGTCTTTGCTGAGCTGTTCTGGAATCCAGGGGTGAGTAAACCATAAATGCAATTCATATTGTGACTGTGCCTTTTTTTTTTTTTTTTCATTTTGAGAGAGTTAATGGCAGGCTCTAAAAGTTGAACATTAAGTCAAAGTCTTACTGGGAACTGGGAATGTAAACATCAGCCATTTTAATTTAGAGTTAGACAGCAATTTTATGCCTTAAATTTTCAAACAAATATGTATAAAAGATCAACTAATATTTGTGGGGATTTTTTGTTTTTTTGTAATTTTTTTTTCAGAGCAATACACTTTTTATTTGTTTTTCTCTTCAATTTCTGAAAAATTTTTAAAATCATGAGGTGTTTTTAATTTTTTTATAGTGAGAATTATAACAGCTAACTAATACAACAGGATAACTAATACATGTTATTTCTTTATTTCAAGATCATGAAAACTTTTGTTTTGTATGTGATGCTTTATGGGATTTACTTTAATTTTCCTCGCCATTGTAGGATTCAATAAAGTCATTCAATTAATCATTTGATTCTTTATGTGTTTGGCTTCCTGTATTATCTTTTGTCAAAACCAGTTCCTGGTTCAAGCAGAGGATAGAGCCCATCGTATTGGTCAAAAGGATTCTGTGAGTGTTCAATACCTGGTAGCCCAAGGCACAGCAGATGATTATATCTGGTAAGGCTTGTTTAACACACAGCTGAATTGAAGAGTATATTGTCCATGCTGAGAGCCAAAAAAAAATTATGAAATTTGCTTTTACAAGCTGAGACATTGGGAAAGAATATGCTCAAATTACTCCACAATGCAAGTCATTGGTTTAGATATTCAGTAGGAGATCTCAATTGACTTACTTGATTTCAGTCTAGACTTGATTTAACATGTTAAAATATCTTTGAATGTACATATCTGATGACAGTAGGGGTCTTTGCAATCACATAAAAAATGGATGATACCTCTGCAAAGTACTATCAACATCTTACCATTTTAAAAAGCCTTTGAAATGTTTGATATGAGGCCAAAAATAATGAAGACTTCAATATTTTATTGTACTTTGAGGCCCCTTGTTCAGGGAAAATTGGATGTGCTTGGCAAAGCTGGACTTACCAAGGATGACTTCTCAGATGCTGACACCAAAATTATGACTGTAAGTGAGCTACCTCTAGCTACATGATTTAAAAGAAAAAAGGCTTGCTAGTCAAAACTGGTGTCTGGTACCTATCTGGATTCAATGTTAATGGACAAAAGTCTCAGCCGTTAAAAAAAGAGTTATAGAAATCAGTTTAAGAACCAAAAAAGGATCCAAAGCCATTTTGATTGTTATCATCAAATCTATTCTTAGCATTTTCATTTTTCTCTTATTGGTTGATTCAGACAAACTTTATGTATTAAGTTCAAAATAATTTTTCAGAAATTGCTCTTTTAGTTTGTTTGAGTGACATCATAGTTTTACATTTACTTGTTGAAATTCTAAACTTTGCCCTTTCTTTATATGGTGAAGCAAAGCCTTTTTTTTTGTCCATATCTTTATCGGCAACATTCAAGTTATCTGTATTTGAAATCAGAGAAATCGTGCATTTTATGTTTTATGTAATCAAGAGAAGTGTTTTGAAACCTGGCTTTCACAATTTGCATCCCTTGTCATATTTACAACAGGACTGTAGGTCACATATGTCACAAAGTGGAAACAGCTACCCAATTTTCTATTTCTTTCACAAGTCAAGAATTTTGTTTGAATTTCACTGCATATTTTTCACATAACATTCTTTATATTTCTTTAGGACCCAAGTCAGAGCACTCTTCTAGATATGTTCAGCTCTGACTTTATTGAGACAACTACTCCATTGTCAAATTGCGACAACATGAATATCAATGTGCTCTCAAGCTCAGGTATTAATATAGGTGATTAGCGAGAAGAGGGAGGAAAAAAAATTATCTCATTAAGAATAAGTCTGATTTTCTGGAAGATCCCCTTTTTAAATACTTCTTGAGTGATTCAGTTGTCTCAATTAAAAGAATCGTTCATTAAGACTTAGTCTTATTTTCTGGAAGACTCCCCTTTTTAAATACTTCTTGAGTGATTCAGTTGTCTCAATTAAAAGAATGGTTAATGTTAGTTTCATGAGAGTAAACTGTACATATGTATTGATGTAATGTTTATCATAGTGTTGCTGATCATACAGTCTTTAAAGAATTGGACTGACAGTAAGAAGTGCTGCTGACAAATCCTGACATGAGCCATCTAGGTTAGATCCTATATGTCCTATGGTTTGACGACCTCAGCCTTCTTACTTGTAAGCTCAGGAAACAACAAGAAACTCAAAGCTCCTTGTTGTAGATTTTCAAATTGGTGTTGAATGAACTTGATTTGCATTATTTAAGAGATCTTTAGCATTTTTAAATATTTGTTTTTAAGAGTGTCAATTTTTTTTGCCTTAAATTTAACCCAAAAGATTGGTCACATGGAATCCAATTTTCTCAAACTTGATTTTTTTTTCTTTTCTCACACAAGAGTGAGCTTCTCTTAATCTTTACTTTGTGACTTTGTTAGCTTCTCTTAATTCTTACTTTGTGACTTTGTTAATAATTCTTAGTAATAATGCACATGTGTGTGCTTGAACCAAAATTTATATAAAAAGTCAGTTTAAATGTATATTTTATAAATTTTTAACTCGTTCATTTTCATGGTAATTTAGACCTTTTCATAATTTATTGCTTTTTCAGTGACAGATTGTGAGAGCATAGATCAGGACAGAATTGTGAAAACTTCACCTAATAAAAGACAAGCAAGCATCACAAACTTCATACATACAGCCCCATCCAAAAAAATGAAAGTTGATGAATCTGCACTTCAGCAACATGGCTGTACAGCTGCTGCTTGCACCGGTGCCTCTGATATAACTCTCACCTGTGATGACCTTGCTGTCATTGAATCCTTTGATTGGGATGATCAAATTTAATAATCTTCATTAAATGCTATGCTTTGGTTAACAGAGGTCTGGTATAAAATATATCAATGGGATTATTCAAATTTTTTAATTTGAACATTTCAAAGTTATGAATGTCTAAAGCTTTCAAATAAATCAAGAGTTTTATGGATGCAACACTAATAGGAAAAAATAAAGGCAACTAAAATAATTGTATACACCGAAGTAATCACTGTGATTGATTCCAGAACAATAATTGAAAAATGCTGAATTCTGTTTATTTTCTCAAAGGGAAGTTTTTGTCATGTAAACGCATATTGAAAGTGTTTACATGTATTCATATTTTGTACAATCTCTCGCTCAAGATATACTCAAAATATTTTCCTTGTTTATGTTCATATCAATAAATAAATAAGAATCTGATTGCCTGTTGCTTTTTTTAAGTAATGAATAGCATGAAGTCGATGCAACTACACAGGTCACTGGTTTTTTCATACTATGTGAAATCATACTTTAGAGCACAGGTTTAGAAGATTATCCTTTATATATTAAACCCCAGCTGTCCTCACTGTCCTGTGTTTAAACTTTATATAAAGTCCATGGCAAATTGAAATTCAATCAAAGCCATTTATTTCTGAGGTAGAGCATACACCTGAAAGCTCTTCCCTGTTGCACCAGAGCCTAAATCAGTAAAATGAAAACTATGTTAATGCCTAACAAGTGATATGTTGTTTGACGGGTAAGGCTGATCATATGATGTCTATGCTTTCTTTCCTGAGCTTGACTATTAATTTCGTCCATATATTACTCAGTTTTTGAATAATTTCTATATCAAATGTATACATGTACATCTATTTGATTAAAAAAAAATTCCTCTAGTCCTTTATTTATTTTTTTTTCTTAAGGTTCAAACTTCTCTTTTGGCTTTAAGTGATAATAACATTGAAATGAAAACCAAAATTTCACTTTCCACATGCCATGCACCCAGTCAGTAAATGGAATGCAAATATTTTCTGTCACAATAAGTCGTACTTATAATGATGACCTGATACTCTTCAATCTACTAAAAATTTGAAGATATTTAAATTTCATCGATACCAATAAGATATGATGTAATTATTTGACTGTCAAACAAGCCTTTGGATCAGCAGTGTTTGAGTTAATAGATTGAGAAAATAAAAAAGTAGTGAAAATCAATTTGTTAGTTTGATGTAACAAGATTTTCATGAGATTAAAATATAAGTAAAGCAAAAATGTCTTCGGAAGAGGAAAAAGAACTTATTTTACGACTCCTTAAGTATTCTAAATTATGGAAAATATCTAGTTATGCAGTGTTGTCTGGAACAAATCCACTGTACTGATGAAGAAAGAAAACCTAGAGTGCTGAGTATAAAGATTAAGGCAAAAACAAAACAGAATATCTAGTACAGACACACAGTGTTGGCTTGATGCTCTGATAGGGATTGAAGGAGTGTTAATATCTTAGTATGAAATTTAGGAATAGTTTTAGCACAAGCTATCTTTTTTAGGAGGATTTACTTTTGCACTGACTCTTGTGTAAGCCCTAAGGCCTAAAAGACATCTTTCTCTGTTTTTGTCCATTCTACACCAGCTATTTGGTTCAACACTACTGGCCAATTTTTACTCAATCTAATTTTTTCTTAAATTCTAAAGTAATTCAAGTTTGCTCCTAATAATGATTTCAAATGTCTGGCATGGGTCAAAATGAGCTGTGAGTAGATCATGAAACATTTAAAAGTCTTATAATACAGAAATTTGATTTTTTTTTAGGCTTATCCGAATTGGCTGAGGGATTTTAGAGTTGGTTGATTGCCTTTTTTTGGGGGGAGGGGGAACTAATTATAATTCCTTTTTAAGGAATGAGAAAACAAGACATCAATGTTAAGTTCCACATTCAAAGTTCTCACGTTCAATTTAAGAAAAAAGACTGACTATGGTTATGACTATGTCAACTAGAAAATAGTAATCCATATGTATCAAATGGATTTGATCAAATTTGAACCAGAGCAGATTCCAAAATAATTTACTGAAGCAGACTTAGTACTTTGTGTGTCAGTGCTAATGTGAAGCTTCTCAATGATACGTGTAACACACGACAAAGATCAGAAGTCTTGTTTGAAAGATGTTGTTTAAAAACTTTTCTTGGCTGTTTGCTATCATCCGAATGAATTTCTCAGTTTGAATGCTTGAGAAAAAAATTTCATATGATGATCTGTGTAAATAAAATTTTCTACACAAAATGAACTTTTCCCATCCACTTCATTGAAATAAAATCTAATGATCTCAACTTTGATTACTATTTTAGGCCAAAAGTAGCTCACAGCTACATAATTAACTGTCATGTAAATTGCAGCTCAGATCTGTCAAGCAGGTGCCTTGCTCTTTGATGTAGGCGACCATGGCCTTCCACCCATCTTGATCACTCGCTGTTTTAAGAACAACTGTCTCGTGTCCAACATTTAGCTACTTTGTTAGTCTATCCAACATGTTTTTCTCGCTGTTTTCCCCTGCTCTGTTTTCCCTCAGTCATTCCAGTTGTCATAAGATATTCCCGTTTCTCTCTACTCATCACAAAGCCAAAAAAATGATTGCTTGGCGTTTATGTATTCTATTTATGAGTGATCTTGTTGTGTCAGCTTCTCGTAACACTGTTTCATTTGATTTCTTTGCACTCCATGCTATTTGTAGTATTCATAAAACCACATTTCTGTTGCCTCCATTTTTAAGAACATTTTTTTTGTTTTTGTTTGCAGCTATTTGAAATTTACCAGGCCTTGCATCCATACATCAGAATGAGTTCACTATTGCATTCCTGGACTCTTCTTGTGTGGATGAAGATGTATTTATTTGTTAGATTCGATTTCATTCCCTCGAAACTGATCCCTTTGTTGAATACATTCCCGTTGATAAAGATGTTGATTTGTGGACACTCGTTTTTTTCTACAGGTGACCATTGCTTCTGTCTTTCTACTGTTCAATTCTAACACTTTCGATATGCTTTCTTCTTCAACAATGTTTAGTAATCGTTGCAAGTCTTTTTTTTTTATTTTCTGCAGTTAATGCAGTGTTATCGGCGTATCTCAAGTTGTTTACGTTGTGCCCTCCTACTTTAATTCCTGGGTATCATTCTAGTTTTCGCATAGCAATTTCACTGTTGTAAGGGAAAAGGTCTGGGTGAGGCACACACTCTTGTCTGATGCCACGCTTTAGTTTTTTAATGCCCTCATTTTCCCATCAATTTGCATTGCTGTTGTCTCTTCACAGTACACGTTTTTGATCACTCGTAGGTCTTTTCCATCTATCTTCGACTCTGTTGGATGTGTTATTATCTCATTATGTCGTAGTCTGTCAAAGCCGTAGTATTGTCAATGAAGTACAGGTACCGGTATACCTCTTTTTCTTACACATGTACTTTCAGAGTACTTTCAATCATGGTTCGAAGAATGTACATGTATGTAGATAGCATTTCCCTCCACAAAGCCGCACTATTCCTCTGCTTTTTATGGTTTGATATTTTTTTTTTGCTGACTCGCATCATGATTCTTGAAAGTATTATAGTGATATGACTCATAAGACTGACAGTTCTATGTAATTCACACTCTATTGCCCCTGGTTTCTTTGGCAGTGCTATAAATATAGATTCGGAGGTGTCTGTTCTAATATGACCTGTGTCATAGATTTCAATTATTTTTCATAGATTAATGTTGCGATCTTATCAACTCCATAGCCATGAACTTCTAAAATTTCCACTAATATTACTGCCTGCGCCTGTTGCTTTGCCTGATTTCATCTTTCTTATTGGTGCCTTGATCTCATCTTTTATGATAGGCGGACCAGCAAATTGCGCTACATTACATTGTAATCCTTTCTGTGGTCTTCAAAAATTTTACTTATGTACTGTGCCCATCTACTTTTTTTTTTCTTTTTCAATAATGATCTAACAGATTTTTTTTCTTTTTTTCTTTTAGGCATCCTGTGATTGAGCAGGTTTTCTTTGCAGAAATTTCTTCAATGTTTGTGCACATTGTCTGCTCAAGATTTCTGTAGTAGAGATGGATATTTCTTCTCTAACATTGACTGATCAGGACTTCTGTAGTAGAGATGGATATTTCTTCTCTAACATTGACTGATCAGGACTTCTGTAGTAGAGATGGATATTTCTTCTCTAACATTGACTGATCAGGACTTCTGTAGTAGAGATGGATATTTCTTCTCTAACATTGACTGCTCAGGACTTCTGTAGTAGAGATGGATATTTCTTCTCAGACAGTGACTCACTCCTCTGACTTCATCACATTTTTTCCTGATTTTCTTATGCAATATTTAGTTGTTGTTTTTTTCCTGCTATTGTTTACTTGCGTCCTTTTTTCCTTGAGTTCCAAAATATCCTCAGTTCTCCACTTATGTTTTGCTTTTCTTTCGACTCGCAGTATTCGTTCCACTGCTGCTTCTGCGACTTTAATAACAACCCCATAGATCTGTAGGCTATTGAATGGACCAAATGCCAGAAATTAATGTACAAAGCTATACATCGTGCACCTTCATTTAATTTTATACACGGCAATGCGGGAAAAAAATGTCGGACATAGACTCTTAACCATCATTGTTCGGATCGATATTTCGTTTGACTAACATTAAAGTGATCCCCAGGTCTTTTCCTGGCCTGGCATCTATGGACACGTCGGATGCAAACTTAGCTCTTTTTTGGTCTCGAGGGAAACACGCCGGTTCCAAGCTAGATTTCGGAAAATGTACGAGGTCAAAACCCACCCAACCATCAACAAATACCGAAGAAATCAATTCAGGTTTTAATATCTTCAGCACACAATCAAGGCAAGGGCTTAATTACCAGTATGACCTTAACAGCGCTTCTCTCTTTTTTTAAGCGATAGTTTCGTTTCTTTGATTTTGGGTTAATAACAGTTTTAAACTGTATATATTTCCATAAACACTACATTTCCCGGCGGTGGCGACACCTTTGGTAATCCTTCGAACACGGCCCAAGGTTCACCGACTATGGAAATCAATGGAAATATATTCATCCTTCTTCGAAAGGATTCGGGAATCGCTGCTAGCTTATCCGATTGTCCATCTTTTTCTTTACAAAGGAATGCAAATTGTCTTTATTTTATCTTCCCTCCTTTTACCTCAGACAGTTTGTATCTTTTCATCAAACTACCTGTAAATATGTATTTATCAGTAAATCCATTTGTCTAATTTCTTCCCCCACCGCCTCTCTCTCTCTCTCTCTCTCTCTCTCTCTCTCTCTCTCTCTCTCTCTCTCTCTCTCTCTCTCTCTCTCTCTCTCTCTCTCTCTCTCTCTCTCTCTCTCTCTCTCTCTCTCTCTCTCTCTCTCTCTCTCTCTCTCTCTCTCTCTCTCCCTTTTTTTTTTCTTTTCATTTGACATTGCCTTTTCCCTCCATATGAGGGCATAATCATTTATATTTCTTTGCGAACATGTCTCGGTACCGGCTCATCTCTATCTCAGTTTGTTTGACTTTGTAAGTTTCTCTCTCTCTCTCTCTCTCTCTCTCTCTCTCTCTCTCTCTCTCTCTCTCTCTCTCTCTCTCTCTCTCTCTCTCTCTCTCTCTCTCTCTCTCTCTCTCTCTCTCTCTCTCTCTCTCTCTCTCTCTCTCTCTCTCTCTCTCTCTCTCTCTCTCTCTCTCTCTCTCTCTCTCTCTCTCTCTCTCTCTCTCTCTCAAGTTTGGACGTGACAGATTAATCATCCGCTCTTGCCATATTATTTCTTTCGAACATTTAGTCTCTTCTAAAACCTAAAAATTAATACCCATGAGCTTTGGAAACTGTTATTTACACGTGGATACGAAAAAGATTTTTCATTGTCTTATCACAAAGAAAACAGTAAATGGAACAAAGAAGGCAGATCATATAAAACCTCCAAACAGTATTGATTTATGATCTCTTGGGAGGCCATCAAAAAATGCCCAAGTAACATATCATGGCTTTTATTCATGTCATGTATTAATTTTATTTAAAAATGTTAGACCTCATGCATTTTGGCAGAAAGAAGTCGCACATCCATCCCATTGAGAATAATCTATCCGAATTAGAAAACATTGCACATCCACCTTGGTCGGCTGGCTGCGTTGTTAGAATTTTTCTTCTCGTGTCGTCAGATCGTAGGCAGACGATGTGAGGGGAGGCTCTGATTCCCACAATCCTCGATTGTCGTCTGCTTACATTTCCCAGAATGTCGTTTCCTTGTGTTTGGGCTTCCGGTCTGAGACGGTTTGCCAATTACCTTTGTTATTTGTTAGTTTTTGCGTCTATGTCATTGTGGGACCTGTGACTTTTTTTTTTCTTTTCATGTGAAGACACATCTAAAATAACGAGGCAACATTTGCTTGTGTGTCCTCAGTTTTTATGGGACAAACTTCATAATCTAATCAAAACGAAAAACCAAGAAAGAGAGGCGGTGTTAATGTTTTTAAGGGCATGAAACTAAGATCGTAAACAGCTATATAAACATGAAAGAATAATGGGAAAAAGTCGGTTCTCGTTTCAAAACTATCGAAACAAGACTTGAGCTACCAGAAAAACAGAATGCTTTTTTTTTTATTCGTATTGCTAAACATATTTTTTGCCACATGTCAGCATCGTTTAGGCTTCACAAGATTCATTTATGTACTTTTTTTAATACCCAATGACTTTTTCCCTCGGAATGTTATCAATGCATTGTTTACAAGACGCTTTCTCGAATTAATGCAATATTCATCACACTGCACATTACCTCATTTAAACGTAGATGTTTTAGTTAAATTCCCAAATTAAATAATATCTTTATAGGAATAAGGGGATGAATTCAATACGGGGTTTATTTTCCAATCCTGAGGCTGTGGAGATCTTACCACACCGTAAACCGGGCCTATAAAGTACATTGTTGGATGATTGGTAACCCGTGTAATAGGAGTTCCTCTGCATGGTTATCAAAGATCTTAAAACCATAATGCAATAAATATACATCGCTTAAACACAATTTGATAAAATAAAATGTAAGTTAAAGTCATTACAAAATACCAGAGAGAGAGAGAAGACGGATAGAGAGACAGACGGACAGGCAGATAGATTTCTAGATGTAAAGTGATGCTGCAAAAAACAACAGCGGAGAAATTGAATCGTGAGAGAAGTGTTAAAACAGATGAAAGAAAGAAGTGTGATATAATCTTTCAGGTCGCAATCATTAGAAAAAAGAGTAAGTAAGATTAAAAAATGAAATTTAATTTTCTATTGTTTTTGAAAATAGTTATGCATGTTTGAACCTTTTTTTTTTTGTTCAAAAAACACATCAGATCTCTTTGAAAACTTTAAAAATAGGACAAAGGAAAATGAAATAAAAATCTAAGATTTACAAAATCTAGCATTTTTTTAAAATCATTTTATCACATTTCGGAAACTTTAATCTGCAACTGGCATCTTCTCTGGAAATATCAAAATTTATATTTGGGAATGTAAAAATAAAAAAAAAATAGGCTTGGCATCGTTGTATGCTGTTGATCCTCTCAGATTTTCACTCTAGAGAGTTCGCGACGGCATGCCTCCGAGCGAAAAGCCCCCCAGCACGGGAGATAATAACTCTTGAAATTACAAGTGGAAACGGACATCTAATTATTGTGCACGAAGAATGTGAGATAAGAGATGTATGAGCTCCGTTAAAACTCTAGTAATGAGGTGTTCTTGATTTAAAAACAAAAACAACACATTTTCGTTAGGCTGGCTGGCTCATTTTTTAAAACAATAGACTGATATGGATCTAAAATTTTAAAACATAGGATTCAAATACCCTAAATTTTTTGAAGAATATTTTACTGATATATTAGTGTGAACCGGATTTCTAAAATCTTTTCTATGGTATGGATAAAATTTCAATATTCTTTTTTTTTTGTAATTATAATATTGTTATTATTTGCAGTTCTTGTTATTTGGTGCTTGTGACTTTTCTCTGGCGTGTTTACTATTTGAGGTCTTGACTTTCTGTTATTCAAAATAATGGGAAAATTGCTTCTAAGTGCGAATACAGCTTCACAATACAAGTTTGTTCAACCATAGGTGATTTAGAAACTAAACATTTTTTACAATAGTTTTATATCTCTGACCGAATTAAATTCTGCACTTACTCGAGCTTTTCAAAGTAATTTTCACACCTGCAGCTGATAGCAATTTTTGCCACTGTCTAGTTGCCTCTTAGCCATTTGAGAAACTGAAATTAGTGTTAAAAATGAGTTTAAAGGTATAACTGAGGACAGACTTGATGTACTCATTACACAAGATTTAATGAAACGCGAAAGCGCAGGAGAGAGAATATAAACAAAAAAAACCTCTTGGTTTTGTCATTCTCTTCAAAAAACCGTCATTTTCTACTATTATCAACGGACCTCACACTAAAACTGATTAGTTTGGTTCGAGATAACTCGGTTTCAGACGGCCGTTGGGAATATTTTGGTCGAAGGAATAAATCTACACCAGTTTTAGTGCTTCGTCAGATGTGCTGTTTAAAAGCGATAAAATTCAATCAGATTTTTTTTTCCTTTAGAACACTCCAGCCTTCTTGCGCCGTCGAATCTCAATAGTTTCATTTAAAAGAAAATAGATAATAAAAAGAGTTCACATAATGTTCCGTTTGGTAGCATCCATCGGAAGATTGGACAGAGATTGACGAACAGACTTATTGTTTTCTGTGCCTTAGTGGTCGCCAAACAGTGATCAATAAAAAACTAGCTCGGGAATAGCTACAGGCGTAAGATTTTTTGTCTTTATTTCTCGCTAACATCGGGAGCTAAAAGTAAGATTAAAAAAAAAAGTGACGAGAGGGGGGAAAAGAATTCATTCTTACGACGCTTTTTTACCGTTGGTTCTGTTTCACTGTAAATATTAATTTTTCTCCAACATCTTTTTGAATTAACTATTTGTGAAGTGACTTTTGTTATAAAAGAGATTCAAAGTACTTTCCTTAAAATGCTTCATTTGAGTTTTGTCTCTATTCTATCAAAATATGGCGCAATTAAAACTCAATTTTTTACGTTATTGATATTAGAGACGATACATTCAATGTTTTTCCTTTGAGTAGCATTAAATGCTAATTTTAAGAAGAATTCACATGGTTAAAAAGAAAAAAAAATTCGAAATGAAAATATTCTTCACTGACGTTTTGGGAAACATTAATCACTTGCAAATGTTTTATCCTTTATTCCAGGATATTATTTGCTTGGGTCCAGCCATGAAGTATGAATTAGTTAAAGCAAATGGATTTCCATTTTTCATATGAAACAAACGAATAAAGAAACATGAAAAGGAGTTTTTCAAAACAGTATTCGCACAGAATTCTGCTCAGTTTTGTTTTAATCTAAAACTCTGAACTGTGGAACGCGATTAAGACGGTATAGAGATTAAATGGGTTCGAACCTAACGATGGATCCTATAGCGTATACAACACATTAGCTTTTGATCGTTGAAAGCTAGATGATATTCATCAATGCAGCCTTTTCTATGTTGTAAAGGTATGTCTATTTAAGATATTTTTAAGATTCCATTGACTCTAATATTTAGAAAATTTTTACTGTTACACATTGGGGTCGCCGAGAAATTTATGCTTCTATTATCTAACCGGTATATAAGTTCATCTGACTGCCAAAAAAATATACGTGTGGAAAAGTTTGTCCGTGATTTGAACAATACTCTGCTGTCTCTGATACAGACAATCCTGACTCACGAGTCCAATTGGAAGGACAATATGTAAACAATCTTACTTGCTGGTTCTTTACCTCTAGGTATTACTATCTTAGAAAAAGTCTTTATTTAGGTGAAAGTTAACAGTTTTTAGATTTCCAATTTGAGCATTGGTTTGAATATGTGAGTAAGGGAATAATGTTACTAATTTTTTCCCCGAAGCTCTTCCCTTCTGCTTTCCTGTAAAAGCTGCTATTGATCTTTCGATGAAAGAAATTTTTATTAATATCTCTTAACTTGTCAACGTAAATATGTAGCAACGTGTATTCTACGAAAAAATAAGGAAAAATAATGAATTTTGAGACAAGGCACTATAATAGGGCATTTACTGTCCTGGACAAAAACTGTAGTTTTCGGAATAAATGTTTACTTTCTAAGCTTTTAACATTCAAAATGAATATTCTTCTATTGCTCAACATCCTTTTCCTTTCAAAAGTATTTTTTTTCCTAAACCTTCTTTCTCAAGGTCTCGGAGATTCTGACGATGCACTTAACAGATCAAAACTGTCAGTTTCTGATCTCTCACCATGGAAAAAAATATTTGATGCAATTCATTTCTTTCTCTGGGAGGAAACACTGTTTCTGCGTGTAAGAAGAATGCTTTCTTGTGGGCGACGTATGTAATAATTACTTTCTAAAAC
This sequence comes from Elysia crispata, assembly GCA_033675545.1. Lineage (NCBI taxonomy): Eukaryota > Metazoa > Mollusca > Gastropoda > Plakobranchidae > Elysia > Elysia crispata. The sequence continues at coordinate 223,120 of JAWDGP010001700.1, read as the reverse complement.
TGTACTATTCATCTCATGTCACTGAAATACACCGGAAATAAAAAGACAAGGTTGGGTTCATTCTCATTGAAGTCTCAGGGACGTTATTTTTTTCATATTTTTAAAGAAAATTACTTCTTAAAATAGCGATCACGTGAAAGAAAACATAGTCGAGATTTATTGAAGATGTTAAAAATAAAATTCGCAAAAAAGAAGATGCAAAAGATCATTTGCTTTAAAGGCGTACACAATGATTTCTCAAGTAACTATATAATACAGTTTCATAGCGTGTAATACTTTTTTAAAGTCATTTTTGTTCTACCCATATTGTATTGCTTTCGTACCTTTTAACATTCTCAAAAAAAACCAAAAAAAACAACGCTCAAATAGCTTCAAAACAAAATCCATTTCATGAGTTCAAATTTTCATCAGGGAGTCCAAATGAATATTTTCCCTCGTCTTCGATTAACGGCTTGTACTATGAAGCTGCTGGTTGGTATTTATGTCTGTTGGAAAAACATCGAACATTTCAGATTTCTCACCGAGAAATACTTGCAAGAAGTTATGCTGGTAAAACATACTGGATCCAGTATTATCGCTGAAAACATTAATGAAACATCCCCCCCCAAAAAAAAAATATTTTTTTCTTTCAATATAATCTGAAAACTCTTTTGGGCAGGAACATGTAAGAGGAAGAAATCCTCATTGCTCTAGCGGGGACCACATATTCAATGGATAGGGTGGGACCAGTTTACAAATTATTCTTGGAAGGCGTTTACTAAAGGGCCTTTGTACAAATTTTTTTTTAATAAATATGCGCCTATGTGATTTAGAAAGGACTACCATGCTGCTTTTGCAAGCACTTGGATCCATGGCAACTTATTATTAATGTAACCATGTGAGTTCTTTACTCTCAAAATCATAATTATTATATCCAGGGCAGATGCTGATAAAATGTTATGTGGGACTCAGTCTTTAATTAACAAGACCCAATGCAGAAAGAAAATATTGTACTAAACTAAGGTCACTTCTGTTTTCTTAACAATTCAGTGCATACTTTTGATATAAGTTTATATAAAACCTCACGGTATAAAAACTCTTTATCTATATAATCGTAAACGAGCATTTCTTCATTTAAGAATAAGCAGCCACTTTGCTCAGAGTCAATCTAAATTGTTCTGTATTACAAATAATTCAAGAAAGGCTTATATTGTAAGTCGCATTGTTTAGGTCTTGTTTGGTCATAATTTCGTCTTTAATATATTTTAAAATAGTGACCGAATTTACTGAATATACTGTGTGATAATACTGAGGTTGTGATTTAATTGTAGATCATTTTAAATACTGATCTCGTTCTCAAATTCCCTTATAATATAGTGGAAAGTATCAAGAACGATTTTAAAGATAAATGAATTTACTATAATATCTAGCCTCGACATGATACTTACCTCAAAACAGAGAATAGTAAGATATTTTAAGTACAGAAAGACGATATTATATTTTATAATGGAAGTAAAAGTTTCTTAAAAGGTTCTTGCACAGAAATATATTCAGTTTCTGTGCCACATGAAATAGCTCTTCTTGTTGTCTATCCCCCCCCAAGCCTTTCCCCCTTTCCTTCCGCCGATACACACATACACACTCTCTGTCTTCTCTTCGATTCCATCATTGAACTATCAAATCCATTCTTTTTCAAAAAACTTCTCTCCCACTAGAAAATTCTCTCTCTCTCTCTCTCTCTCTCTCTCTCTCTCTCTCTCTCTCTCTCTCTCTCTCTCTCTCTCTCTCTCTCTCTCTCTCTCTCTCTCTCTCTCTCTCTCTCTGTCCTCTAAACTGATTTTTTTTGTCCATTTAATTTTGCTTAGAGAGAAACGAGATCTTACAAAGAAACGAACGAGGATTACTTTGTGCCAACACTTCCGACACTTCTTTCGCCACCAGGATAAACAGGACCAGAATAGCCTTTTCAATTGGAACAATCTCTTTACCAACACTTTGTGAACCCACTGCCCCTCTCCCGGTCCTTCCTTCCTTCGAAAAAAAAAATAAAATACAATTTCACTCCCCACGAGATGTCAATAGACCGCCGCAAGTTCGATACTCTGAAACCGTCATTGTAAAGTAAAATATTGTTAGACAAAATGGAAACAGATGTAACCATTTTAAGGCGGTCTTGAGTGAAAGGGTGTGTCATATAAAATCGGAAATAAGTTTGTTTCCACCAGCTGTGTTAAGTTTAATTCTGACATCTGCATCTAGTCATAAACGACACTAAATAATATATCACTCACAGTTCTTTTATTCGCATTTTAGCTTGCATTGTTTAAACAGCAATCTTTAATATTTGTAAATTTGAAAAAAAGTATATTGTCAACCTCACTACATCTATCATAAAGAGACAAGTCTGAAATATCAAAATTTAAGTAAGCAAGCACCTAACCAATTTAATTATGTGGACTCTCTCATACCTCTACGGCTGAAGATAGCTCTAGCTTCCCGACGATAAGTTCCATGTTTATGAGACTAGAACGATTTGTACCCAGAGCAAAGCAACAGTTGCTGAAAATCCTTTTTATTTCAGCTTTTATTCCAGTTATTTTTGTAATGTTAAGGAATAGATATTATGAAACTCATATTTGAGGGGTGTGTTTAAAAGTCCTAACCTGATCTTTAAACTAACATAATGCGAGCCTGAATCATATTTTCTCTCTTCAGCAGATTTATCATTTTACACATCTCCATCTAAGAGGGACAGATACATATCTATTGATGTTGCTATTAAACTTGCAGTTTTTCTTTGGTTTAAAAAAATAAAACACTCTACATTGCTTACCGTTTTTTAATAGTTATGTTTACTTTATGAAGAGAGGCTATTTTAAATTGTTATAAAACCGGGTTCATGTGATATAGTTAGATTGAGAAGTTCAAATATTTAAGGAATAAATTATAGTACATATAAAGCGTATTAAAAAAAAACTTTTGTCCATCACGAAGCTTTCCCGCTTGAATAAATTTTTTAAGTTTATGTCAATAAAGTTAACAATGGACACAGTAAAAACACGTTCACCAACATCTTTTAGAACTATTGTGTGGTTCGACACAAGAGTCTTTGATTTTTTTTTTAATTTTTTGTGAGTGTTTATTTACACGATGACCCACTAGTACAAGTTCCTAAAAAAAAAAAACTCCGGATGTCCCAAAATCTTATTAGAGCCAGATTTGTCCACCAGATGTGGTCATCTCCTTGACTAGTCCTGATTCCCATCGATCCAAAGGGCCCATCTTACTTTGACCAAAGATCAGGCTTAGTCAAATCCAAGTGGGAGCAAGACGTGTGGCTTAACGGAAGAAAAGAAAGTTTCAGTATTAATTATATTCTGCTGAAAAAGGTTTTTAAATGATCTAAGTCTAAGCTGATTTGTTTAATTTTATCATCTCTATGGAGTAAGAGATAATGATAGATGACGAGAAATAAGCGATATAGTATACTTAATTCCTAATTATTGAAGAACCATTAATTTTTATCCTCACAGCAGATATTTAAAAATACAAGTATGTTAGAATTTACTTTTTAAAGAAAGTTAAAGGCACACATTGAATGATTGATGAAACTGAAGAAAAGCATTCGTTACTTTTAACGTTACAAGGATAACTTAAAACTGCAATAAAGATGCTTGAAAATCAATGTCAAGTCAAATTATTGAGAATGTCGTTAAGCAAGAAATTTTCTTTAATTTAATTCAGACTTATTTATATGCCCAAGACTTCAATTTCATGAAAAGTATTAGCTGACGTTCCATAAAAATCTGCGTTAAAAAATTGAAACAAAGAATGTAAATTTGTCTTTAGCCTTGGGAGGCTCAGGAGCCCCTGCAACGGCGAAGCTAATGAAGGATCATCGAGAAAGCCACGAAGTTGAACAAGTCTGTTCACATTGCGTTGTGAACATCCGCACCATGTATTGGACAGAAAGAGCTTCCACATCTCTAGTAATGAGAAGAATCAAGACGCATGCCAAAGACGTTAGAGAAAGACAGTAAGACAGTATGAAAATTTAAAAAACAAACAAAAAACAAAAAAAACACAAAACATCCCTTGTCCAGAGAACTGGTTTAATACTCGGAAAACACAATTCCAGCGGAGTGATTTTTATTTTACACGACAAAGTCTAGAAAGTATTGAGAAAAAGAGAGCCACACGGAGATAAGATTCTTAAGGCATTATTCTTAACAAAAAGTGCAAAAACATCACATGAACATTATCCCAATCTCAGGAAAAGAGAGAAAAAATCCTTTTTTGAAGCCTGTAGGCAAGTTTCGAAAATTTTGCCAAGGAAGGATCTAAGCATTATGAGGGTGATGTGAATGACAAAGCTGTTCAGGACATTGTTATGAAGATCTCAGGCGCGCAATAGAATAAGTCAAAACAATGAACGAAAATGCTATTATTTTTGGAAGTATCGTTAATAAAGAGGGAAGCCCAACATCAGAATACATCGCTGAGTTGGAAAGATACAAGAAGCTTTTACCATATTTAGCAAAACAATCAAGGATATCAGCTCTCTCCTTTCACAAAATTCATTGCTTTTTTTTAATATCAGTGGGGCTGTATAGTTGTGAGACTTGGATCGCACGAAACAATACATCAAGCTAATTCTTGTTTTGATCAACAGACCTTTACAGAAGCTTCTCAAGATAAGATAGTCAGACAAGATCAATATCGAGGAGGTATGGAAGAAGAACAACAGAGCTCAGTATAGAAGAGGTAAGAAAGAGATGTAAATGGATTCCTCACAGCTTAAGAAAACCTGATCGGCACAGAAAAAGATTGAGAATTAGACCTCGAACCCTTGAAGAAGAGTACAGTCACAGTGATATACAACACAAATCTGAATGATGTTAAAAAGGCGGACATGGTAGGAAGAGATAAAAAGAATTCCTGATGGCTCATACCCTGGAGTAGGGTGAGAAAGTAGTAACAGTAGTAGTAGTGGCAGTTGTAGTAGTAGTGGTAGTAGTAGTAGTAATAGTAGTAGTAGTAGTAGTAGTAGTAGTAGTAGTAGTAGTAGTAGTAGTAGTAGTAGTAGTAGTAGTAGTAGTAGTAGTAGTTCTTGTTGTTGTTGTTGTTGCAGTTGTAGTAGCACTGAAAACAAAAACAACAAAAACAACAACTAATAATAATAATAATAATAATAATAATAATAATAATAATAATAATAATAATAATAATAATAATAATAATAATAATAATAATAATAATAATAATAATAATAATAATAATAATAATAATAATAATAATAATAATAATAATAATAATAATAATAATAATAATAATAATAATAATAATAATAATAATGATAATAACAGCATCCAAAACAACAACAACAACAACAAGAACAACAACAACAATTAAAATAGTGATAAAAGTAACAAGGAGGTGCCACAACTTTTAAATTTTAAAGAATATTTTTTTTTTCCAATCACCAATAAATATTTCATCAATTGCAGGTCTTACTGCACGTAAAAATCCGCCTGATAAAACATTTGAACATTATTGTGTGAAGCAAGTTAAGATTTCAAAGGTTTGCAACAAAGAAATGTACATGCTTACTCATCAAAAGTTATCTTTATAGCAACATAGTTAAGTATTTTAAAAAATACCATCGTGAAGAACACAGTAAAACATATCAAATAATCAAGTTAACTTTTTTAAATAATATATTCAGAAACTTTTTTTTTACTTTATCGCATTCTTTTTTTTTTCGGTTCAAATTTAAACTTAAATCCTTTAATGCTATTTGGAAAACCGATTCAAAACTTTTTATGATAGGAGTGAATGTTTTAAGAAATATTTAGACTATAGTGATACATCAAGTCATTTCCCTTTCTCGAAGATAAAGACATAGTTTTCGTTTTGTCAGATTTGATCTAGTAGTTTTATCGGACTAATATTTACACAAATCATTCATAAAACTTGTTCCTACAAATTTTCAAACGCTGTCAGTTGCTTACTGAACTAAGACTGATCGTCCCAGACAGTATTATTTATCTCACTGTGATCGCTCATTTTTTTTCTGCTTGAAAGAAATAAAAAGATAAGTACTGTATTCCTCATAAAAACGAAATAGAATTGATCGAGAGGGAAAAAAATTTTATTGACTGCTTTTCTTCGTTTAGTTGACTTTGAAATCAGACATTTTTTCCCCGCTGCCTTCTTTATAACTTCTTTTTCTTAATAACCATAGACTTATGTTATACGCAGGCCCATCCCGGTGAATAAGCTCAGGATCTAATTTAAATTGACCAAAAGTGACAGTTTTTGTTATTGTTTAATATGACTATCTAATCATTAAAATGTATTTGGTTCAATGCTGATATAATCTTCTATCAAATTAACTTGCGATGATCTGAATCGAAGATGCAGTTATTTTAAAGAAAACTAACAACTACAAAATTAACAATTATAACCACACCCCCTCCCCATCCGCCCCCAATTCCACCTTAGTCCCACTCTACTGCTCTACATGCTCTAAGGTTTCAAATAAAAGTAAAAACGATAAGTGGTTTCATCTTTCACTTCACCTGCTTAGGGCACTAATATATCAAGTTTTAAAAATATTCCTATAGTTTTTCCTTCCGCGATATTTCACTAGAACTTTCAAACAATTTCTGCTAAACGATGTTTTTGCAAGCCTGCTCATGCAACAGCTCTTACATATTTGAAATACCAGGAAAACTTTTTTAAGGTTCAGAAAGCACAACAAAAAGAAGAAAAAAAGAAGTAAATGTTGTTACGAAAGAAAATGAATAAGTTGCGAACAAAAGAATGAAGTTTTGTTCTGTTACAAAAATATTACTCTTTACATAAAGGTCAATATATTTATTGTCATTCAAAAATATAAAAGTATAATTTATATCTTTTTTGAATCATCACTCCTTGACATTCTGTGCTTGACTGAGTCAATACTGGCTGAAGCCGTGGCTCCAGACTATCCATCTCCCCTCAGACAGCTTGTTTGTTACCCAGGAGGGTGTGGCGAGAATGGGAAAAAAGCAATGAAATGAAGTTGGTTGTATATTGGTATGACATTTAAGTGAGTACGAAAAAAACTCCCGCAGAAAAATACAAGAATTCAAGAAAAGCTGCTTTTTTGTACAATTCGGAGTAAAGAGAAAGCCCATAGCATGTCATGTTTATGTAACATGTTATATAACATGTTAATCTGAACATAGATATAAAATCGTTATCACCAAGTTATCTGAATGAAGTACACTACAAGCATAGCCGTTACCTTTAAAAGTCTGTTTAAAAAATAGAGCCATCTTGAATGACTTAAAAGTAAAAAAGCGTTTAAAAAATATTTTATGTCAAGTTCACAGACTAGCAAAGTGTCTTTTCTAGAGTTTCCATAAATTCTATGGGGAGTAAATATACAAATGAGCCCTTAAAAAACATGTTTTCAAAGAAAAATAATAATACGTGAAATGGTCTGTAAAATTGTCACAGACAAGCATCATTCTGTTAAACAAAATTGTCCTATATTTGATCTGCGTCGGGAAAAATGTCGGGCGTGATAATAGCTAGTTTTTAGATAAGGATTATGAAAAGACCTGATCGGGTAATAAAAGATAAATTTGAAGGTAAATAACCAGACTGATCGGCGTTCGAAACCCTCCATCACTGAAGACCGTACGTTCCTCCAGCGACGGAAATTGAGTGTCCGTCCTCTTTTGAAGATCTTAGACATCGACCTGTTTGGAGATCGCTGACACTCGTTTCCTGCAAACCATAAGGAAATAGAAGGGAGAAGCAAAAGTGGACAATTGTGGCCGGTATCTCGAGATAAAATTTCGTTGCATAATTCTAAGTCCACAATTGTGTTGGAATTTCATGAAAATATACCAATCTTCCAAAAGTTTACCAACATTTTTATCGTTCTTACTTTTATAAAAGTCGGTGAGGAGAGAGATAAAAGGTTATTCGATATACCATCCGTATGTACCCTGTACGAAGGGGGTTGTATGTTCTGTAAAGCTGTGCGTTCCATATATTTTGAAACATTCCATATATTTTCGAACAAGCCTTTCATCTTTCTGTTCTCCTTAAAAGAATAATACGGTATGTAATCTGAAATATAATTATTTAAGTTTAGTTCTGCATTTTAATTGCTCTTTATTTAAATGCTGATAATATCTTCTACCCACCCTTGAACCATGGAAATACACTCACATAGAATTTAGTCAATTTTTGTTATACTAAAAACTATCAGTTACGAGTACATCAGTGTACCCCATCTGAATGGATACGGTTTTATCCTGAGATATGATATTATCAATTCTAGTGTTACCATTATTGATTTTTAGATTTTTAAAGAATTGGAATTACCCCAGACGCAGTAAGCAGAAGCGGTGAACTGTTAAAATAATTCAAGTATTAAAATTGGACACTCAAAAAGTCTCTATTTAAAGCTGAAATTTTTTTTATTTTCCGATATCCTTCTCTCGGAAACCCTTTCAACCAAAATCGATAAAAAATTCATTTGTAAATAACATGAAAAATAAAAAGAGGTGCCGAGGTTTTTTTTTTGTTTGTTTGTTTTATTTTTTTATTGTTCTTTTTGTTTTGTTTGTTTTTCTTTTTTCATGTCTGTGACTAGAAAATTAGAAGAAAAAAAATTGTGAAGATGTACTTCAGAGTCGATTTTGGATGTGTGTGTGTGCAAAAAGGGGAGGGGGGGGAGGGCGGTTTCCAACTCATTATAACTTTTTATCTAAATAAGGTAAACTGTAGAATGTTTCTTAATGGATGATGATTGACAAAAGGTTAGTCATTAAGCTTCTAAAAATTATAGCGAAAGAGCGTCCTATTGTTTTATTATTTTCAACTAACGTATCAATTACTTTACAGACGTTTATTGCAGTTATATCTTAACTTTTGAAAGAGACATAAAATTTGATAGGTAGAGTTATTGTGACAAAATGAGTAGTAGCATCGGGGTTCTCATTCAGATAGAAGTAAGATAGCTTCCTTTTATAGAAAGTGAATGAATACCCAGTTATAAGTCACATTCTCACATGAGAACTCAACTCTTTTTAATACCTGTATGCTGAAAACCTTCGTTTCCTGAAAAATAAGAAAATAAATAAGAGCTGCTTGAAGGTAAATTTACAATTGATATATAGTAAATGCCACAGGAAAATGATAATTGGCAAAGGATAAAATGAATGAAAAATTTTGAAGTTGAAAAGGTATTTCTTTTTAAACTCCGTCAAGTAATCAAAAAAAAAAAAAAAAAAACGAAGGGAAAAAAATTGCAAAAAAATTCCGTCATATTAGATACGTATTGTGATGCTGTTAAAGCCCTGCATTTTGTAAAGCATGTTCTATTCTATTCTCAACAATAAGCATAAATCCATTCAAATATAAATTCTAATGGGTTAATTTTTCCTTTCCAGATATTTTTCTTTCTCTAATAAGATTTCTTCAACTGTTGGCTAAAAATGTATTCACAATCGATATCCTGTGTCCTATTGCTCGTGACTAGTGAAAAGGTTTACCGGTCTGAACAGAATATTACGGTTATAGATGAAGTATGCAATCATTATGAGCCACAGGCCTTCAAATCAGTGCGAAAGAAAATAAAACCGACCGCCTCCGGAAGTGAAAGATTATCTTTGGGGAGGCTTGCGTTTTTTGCGCTGAGAATTAGCAGTCGCTATTTAAGCTTGAAAGCGAAAAGAGAGAAAAGTGTGTTTGTTCAAAAAGAAAAAAAAAATCAAGAAGAAAAGGGAGGAGAATGAGGAGGAGAAGAAAAGAAATTAAGACATTTTCTAGTAATCACCGGCATCAAAATTGGCAATGAATTTTGTAAAAGAAATTTCATCATATATAGGTACGTTTCAGGTCAGGCAAGGAGATATGGATCGAAATTCTTTTCAGAGAAGACAAATCAAATATAAGTACACATTGAAGAAACTTCAAAACGTTTGTGAAAAGTTGTAAGATGTATTCAACCAGATATATAGATTGCTATATAAGCAGGTAGATAAAGAACTTCAATGGTATATGTATAAGTAAAAATCGATGACTAGATTGACATGGAGATACAGAATACAGATAGTCACATATATTCACATCCAGACACAAATTAATCTAATAAGCCCAAATATATTTTCCCAGATAGCTAGAGTTTATCTCTATGACAAATATCTGTCTTTATGCTTATCTGTAATTTTTCTTTGGTTTTCTGCTTTTTCAAGTCTCTGTTTAAGTTTGCTTTCATTTTTAACCTCATTCATTCTTTTTGTCTGTAAATGTGTTTGTCTCTGACTGCTACATGTCTTTTTTATTTTTTGGTATTTCCCTTTGGTTGTATTCTCTGCCTCTTTATAGATATTGTTTATCTCTCTCTCTCTCTCTCTCTCTCTCTCTCTCTCTCTCTCTCTCTCTCTCTCTCTCTCTGTGTGTGTATATATATATATATATATATATATATATATATATATAAGCGGACTTGGAGGCTTTGTGCGTGAACTCCTTCGTTATAACCCAACCCACACCCTTGAAACTTTGCAGGCGTCTACAGCAATCATGTGCCTGGGTTCTAATTCATTAAAAAAAATCAACGCAAACTGCTTTCCT
>JAWDGP010001700.1:202500-207500 GCA_033675545.1 Elysia crispata | reverse complement strand
AAGGAAAAAAATTTGCTGAGTTGTCGGTGTTTAAGAGGAATAAAACTGTATTTATAGAACAAACGAATTATGGCAAGCGTAATGCTTTAAATTCATAAGAACTAAAGGGCGAGAAGAAAGTTAAATGACATATTACAATGTGGACTCACAAAGGAATGTGGGTGTCAAATTATAAAAAAAAAAAAAGAAAAAACCACATAGAGATATTTCCGACTGCCCTAAAATGGGGTTTAGGAGTGTGCACTTGACATTCTTCGGTTGATCCCTGCAAGTGGCCAACAATAAAAATGCAAATGAACTGGTAAGCATAAAGGATGAGAATTATGCAAAACAAAACGATACAATGAAAGGAACTTTCCACCATAAGAAAGAGAGGAAGACTAATGAGCGGGTGAAGGAAGGTATGGTTAAACATTTTGTATAAATTTAGAAGACTTTTACGTTTTTATTCATTAAAAAGACATTACCCTTGAAACCAACACACTTTCAATTCTTGGCATTGCAAATCTCGCGCAAATAAAAATCTATTATAAAAAGAAGTAAAAATGGTACTTATCGGATGAAAAACTGTGTTTTCATAGTAATTGCCAGAATAACTTAAAATTTTTCCCAATTTTCTTCTGGTCTTTTTAATCAATGAATATACATTTTTATTTAGAATGAATTGACCACTTCGAAAAGAATTTGAAAATTTTCCTTCAATAAAACTGTATTCATCAAAATAGGCTGTCCTTTCTTGAATGACTTTGACAAAACATAAGTACAAAGCATCTATAAATTTTTAGGCTTATTGAAAGAAAATATTACTAAAAAAAGGTCTATCAAGAAACAAAGCTGAATTGGTTAAACTTTTCAATACGATGTTTAAAATTATATATTTGCAAAAAAAAAATATCATTTACCAAAATGCATGTAAAAAATGATTTCCGGGGTTTGCACAGGTTTATTAGCCGCGTCACAAAATCATAAGTGAGTCTATTCAAGATCAATAAGTGGGTTATCAGTAATTAGTTTAATCTGATTAATTTAATTCCAAATGTATGGTTATTCTATACTATGAAAGATAAAGGAAGGTCAGACATCATTGAAAATGAAAATAAAGTCCATCATTATTTTGTATTTAAAAAAAGTGAATTGAAAAACGGAGCTGATGAATGAAGAACTAAATTTTAAGAAAAATGATAAGAAAGAATCTTCTGAAATGAAAGGAAAGCAACCTTAACTCAAGGCTTTCCAGAGAGGTAAAATTCCTTGTCTTGGCGAAAATGCATTCTACTCGCATTGCTTAGGTTTCAAAGAATCTTAATAGATCATTACTTATGACGCAGAATGTTACAATGCCTACAAGCTATAATGTCCCTGGACCTCAAACCAAGTAAATATTCTTTAAATTTTACTCTTTTTACTTGGAAATGATGAAACGGATCCGCAGGTTTTTTGTTTTTTTAAATAATTTTAGCCCATTGCAGTTCTGAAAAAATTTAGTCTCCTTTCATGCAAACTAATTTCGGCAAGACATTGGCAAGAGCCTAAAGTATGCAGGTTTTATTAGGAAACTTACAACAGAACATAACTATGTCTTTTGTCTTTTAACTCCTTTAAGAAAGAATTTTGTTAGATACACTTACTGTACACAATCTTGGTCATCTTAGGATTAAGACTTTTTGTATTTACATCACACTATGGATAAGATTCTAAATACAGTTTTCAAAGGTTGTTTTGTTTTTTTTTAAACGAAAAATAGGGTGCATGGTATCATAATAGTGCATCCGTTTTTAAAAGGTCGCTGAAATCTCACACTTTTTTTTCGTCTAAAATTCATGATCAAAATAAATTAATAACAGTGAAAGAAAAATCAGAAAAAAACTCACCTAAAATCTCGTGTATATTGACTTAAGTTAGAAGTTAATTTTACAAAACCATTAAAACTTTTTTTCTTTTCTAAAATCTATTTTTAAGCTTCTTGGAGTTAAATATATAACCCTTTCTTTCAAAAAAGGAAGAAGGGGTATTGTCAGAGAGAGAGAGAGAGAGAGAGGGGGGGGGGAGACAGAGAGAGATAGATAGATAGATAGATAGAGAGAGAGAGAGAGAGAGAGAGAGAGAGAGAGAGAGAGAGAGAGAGAGAGAGAGAGAGAGAGAGAGAGAGAGAGAGAGAGAGAGAAACTGGTAGCTAGAAACAAGACATAGGGTGAGAAACAATAAATCAGAGAAAGGAATCTGAAATATTCTATAATACAGACAAGCTCTTAAGGGGTCACAAAGAAACTGCGCAGGAGGTCGAGTTTCTAGACATGGGAAATAAAATGAAGTGATACAAAGACAGTCAAATATAGATAGGCAGATTAACAATCAGAGAGAGGGAGAGAGAGAGAGACAGAGAGAGGAGACAGAGAGAGATAGATAGATAGATGATAGAGAGAGAGATAGAGAGAGAGTGAGAGAGAGAGAGATAGATAGATAGATAGATAGATAGAGAGAGAGAGAGAGAGAGAGAGAGAGAGAGAGAGAGAGAGAGAGTGGTAGCTAGAAACAAGACATAGGGTGAGAAACAATAAATCAGAGAAAGGAATCTGAAATATTCTATAATACAGACAAGCTCTTAAGGGGTCACACAGAAACTGTGCAGGAGATCGAGTTTCAAGAAATAAAATGAAGTGATACAAAGACAGTCAAATATAGATAGGCAGATTAACAATCAGAGAGAGGGATATATATATATATATATATATATATATATATATATATATATATATATATATATATATATATATATCGAGAGAGAGAGAGAGAGCATAGTTGGAAAAAGGGGAAGAATAAAAGATTGTCGAGGAAGAATCTTTAAAGCAGAGAAGTGAAAACATCGACATCAATAAAGCACGACTGGGCCTGTAGCAATGCTCCACATATTGGATTTCCTCAAAGTGAGCAACAAAGACGATAACTGCATTTACGTCAGCTGCAAACAGAACTACAGCAACTCAGGGCAGAAAATGAACTGGGAAGATCAAATTTCATTAGCCATCACTGGCCCAAGGGTTGATAAAAATAGCACGATAATCGCCTTCCAATTTTTTTATATCTTTTTTTTTCCTGCCTCCATGCCCTCTAGCACCTTATTAAGTGCCAGCCAAAGAATGTTTCTTGCTTCACGCTTTTCATCGAACAGGTTCGCAGCTCCCTCTAGGGGAATTACAGGTTTCCTACGCAAGCTCGCTCTCTTTTGTCAGAATTAATTTTCAGATGTGGCAAAGGAATGCGCTTTCAGTTTTTTATTCCACAATTTTGCTGAGAGTTCTTGGATTCGATGAATTTATGATGTTGTTCATACATCTTTTGCGCACATGTAAAGATCGAACAGTAGAAAACTATGTGAAAATGTGTTCTTTTTGATTCAAGGGAAAAAACAACTGAAAACTCAGAGGCTCAACATTAAAAAAATAGAATATTATAGCTATTTAACTATGGATACACTTTAACTTCAACGTTTTTCTCTTTACAATTCATTTAGATTTATAGTTATATCAATTAAGCCCAGTATGGACTGAATCCAATTATACAGCCACCCTCATTGAAGTTTCATTGGTCTTAAAATCAAATTTAAATATTAATGGGCCAAGATTGCAATGCATGTATGAGTCAAGACTACGCAGTGTTTGCAAGCCTGCAAGTTTACAATGCAGAAAGTAACAATTCCCCAATAGAATTGAAAATTTGAGTGCTTATTGTTGCTTATCTCAAATAGTTTTCAATTTAAATTTAAACTCCATAGATTGATAGATAGTTATTTTTTTCCAGCTATATGAATAATAAAAAAGTGATCAACTTCAAGTAGACTGGTTTTTTTTAAAACTATTTTCGCGAGGCAAAAATGTATAATGGTGTAATGCTTATATTTATCATAAGAAAATGAGAAGCAAAGCGTTAGCGCAAACGATTCCGGCGAAAAATGATTCACCTTTACGGAAAATATGTTTTTGTATAAGTAGCCATTATCATCGATATCACCATCTTCATTTCATCACTGTAAAAGTGATTGTGTATTATTTTCTTCGTTCAGCCAAGACATGATTGTCCATAATCTTCTCTCTTGGTCTATCTCTTTTCTTTCTCGATTTCCCTCAACCATGCGTATGGCAATATCTCGCTTCATCTTCAGTCATAGGGTCCCTTGACTTGGTGAGAACTGTTGCCTGTTTTCTCGTGAAAGTGATTGTATGAGATAGGTTTTTTTTTTTGTGTTTGTCTCTCTCAGGCTTTTTTCATTTCATGTTTTTGCTTTCCGTGAGATTCTTATAATTTTTTAAAGGAAAAACTGTTTTCGATTGCTTCAGTTTCTTTTTTTACTTTTTCTCGTTACATTTTGTATCCTATCATCAAGTTAAGAGCATGAAAGGGTTCCTTTCCTTGATCAATTGATAGTGGTTTCACTGTTATAAATCGATTTTAAAAGTTCTTTCTAATTCAGTTCCTTTGTCACTAGACATTACAACTAATCTGAAATTGTCGATTGAGTTTTATTATGTTGGAAAAGATGTTTGATTTTGATTTTGCTACAAATTTTTCGTCTGCTAATCTATTCTTTCTAATTCCAGCTCATTATTCGTTTGTTTGTTTGTTTTTCCTGATATTAAAAAGATTGTGGATTGGTCAGCTATTGATCAGCTATTTTTCATTTCATGTATTTTCAATTTAAAGGCTGATCTGCAACTATCAAAGCAGCTTTCTGATCATAATAGATTTTATTCATCAATTTGAGATATTTCTCATCATTTTTTAGTTGCCTAACTTGATTTATAAACTGATTTCGACGAATGCTTTGAAAGAATCAATTATTGATGGACATTTACATCATCTCATCCTTTTCTGGAGAGACTGGCATTTCATTGCTACACCTTTGGAAGCATCTTTTTTTATAATCTGTGTCACATGCGAAAACTTCGTCCAAATCTACTGAATGCTGATTTTCACTCAACTAGGGGTGATGAAAATCTAATTTC
>JAWDGP010001700.1:77500-200000 GCA_033675545.1 Elysia crispata | reverse complement strand
TAATAATGATAATAATAATAATCCATCACATTTTAAATGAAACATACATTCATTTCTTTTTCATTTCCCTATCTCTGTTCTTTTCCTGAACTCATTTTCTTTTCCTAAATGTATACCTCCAATAACAGTCCCTAGATGAAGACAAATTAGTGGTAATGATTTCAAGTGTTCGGAAAAGAGCACGAACTTACCTATATTATGAAAGCTAACTTTTATTTTTTTTCCTCCGCTATCTCCTCAAAAACCACAAAATGTAGAGGGATGAAGTTCACTGAATTTTAATCTTTCGAGATCAGTGCCCCAAGCGGTACAATATGATTAAAGAAAACCTTTGGATTTAGGTTCAAAAAGGCATTGGAAAGTTCATTATGAAAATATTTTTTGTAATTAATTCATCAAAAAATTTTTTTAAAAAATTTATTATGATGAACCAAAGAACATTTAAAAGACTGTTCTCAGAGGTTTACAATTTTCAAAGCAACTGGCGTGTTTGAAACAAATTATTTTTTAATAAAAGTTATTTATTAATAAAAAAAAACATACTCTATTTAATTTTAATAGAGTGAAAAACTGGAAAATTTTGAAAAAATTAAATAAAATCTAACATCTTCCAGTGTAAAGACAAAAGTATCATGGAAACATCATAGCCTTTTCTTCCGGAGCGGCGGTTGTGAATGTAAAATTACTTCTGCTTCTTTTGCAAGCATTTTGTACTTTAAAACTGTTTAATACCGGTATCTAAGGTATGACCAGATCCATTTATTGTCAACAAGGAAAAATAGAAATATTCATGTTGAGCCATTTTTTTAAACTTGTCGCTCTTAATTTGTCTTGCATGAGTTAAACAGATTGTGACTAGATCTAGATCTAGAATAATTATAAGCTTTAGTAATCCAGGGTAACCCAACCAATTAAAAAAAAATCATGGCCTTAAATTTTTGTCCTCTGTAACATTGTCTGAGCGGTTTCATGTTTTGACTTTATTTTGGAGGGCACTTTTTCAGCACATCAGGTCGAGCACTACATTTATCTGTAATCGGTCATCAGCGCCACATTATGGTCTTGGTGGAGAGATAAACTGAAAAGGGGGCTGGATAAAAGATTGTCCCCAAATTTAATTTACGTTTTTGGTTGATTTCTCTTCTTCATTTAGAGAATGTCTACATGAAAATGAGAGAAGAATTATAATTTCTCAAGGTGCTGCACATTTTAAAACTGTAGTACTGAGTGGCTCTGAAACAGATATATCTGTTATTGTTGTAATTTTTTTTTCTTTAAAGTAGTTGTAAGGCTCTGGAAAAGATATATCCGATATTGTTGTAAAATTTGCTTTTCTATAGATTCATATTTTTTAAGTTTGCTTTTCTTCAGTGTAGTTGTAAAGCTCTGAAGGAGAGTAGTCCGTTATTTTTGTGAATTTTGCATTTCTTATTGTAATTCTCTTCCCTACCTGTTCATAATTTTGAATGGGAAATCATGCTTGTAGTATATTAAGTGGGAAGGGGCTAGTTTGTCCAATCAACCATCTTAGTTTTTTGGGAAAAAAATTAAAAAGGGCATCCCTAAATTACATTGAGTTTAACGTGGTTCCTAATGTCCATTATGTCCCAGCAAATAAATATTAAGTTGTTTCGACCCATTTTTAGACTACATGCTTGTCCTTTTTCGATATTTTTTTTTCAATTTTCCTTCTCTGCTTGTTTTCCTTCTTGTCTTCACCAATTCAAGCATTTTCGGTCATTTTCACTTACAAGCCTTAATCTAACCACTGCTGAGCACTACCTAAAATTCTAGCTCTTATAATTCTTACTTATATTAACCCAGTGGTTTGCCTCCTCTAGATCTAAATTTAAATTTACTAATGAATTGAGGCATACATATTGTTACCGTTCGTCATAGATGTTTGTGCGTCCAATGGCAAGTGTGGTGCTTCCGGATTCAATGGTTGTCTTTGGTGCGATCTGGGCTTTCCCAATCAAGATTGCAAGTCACTTGGGGAGGCTTAGTAAATACCTTCGCCATGAAACTCTCTTTTTAGGGAGCGTAGTGGCGAATTGGCATAAGCTATGTTCTCTTTGAGTGGCAAGGCGATGGGTGCTGAAGCATCTATAAATCGATGGTTCTAATCCGACCAGTTCAAGCATTTTCGGTCATTTTCACTTAAAGCCTTACCTTAACCACTGCTGAGCACTACCTAAAATTCTAGCTCATATAATTCTTACTTATAGTAATAGTAGTAGTAGTAGTAGTAGTAGTAGTAGTAGTAGTAGTAGTAGTAGTAGTGGTAGTAGTAGTTTTAGTTGTAGTTACGTCATCATCATCATCATCATCATCATCGTATATAATTATTATTACTATTACTATTATGAGTATTTAACAATTATCTACTAATTAGAAATGTAGTTTCGATTGCAATATTTGGGATTAATATTGTTCAGGAAGTTTATTTGCGAGTATGAAGCTTTATTGCTGACAGGATCGCAATGGTACTCAAACTATTTGATTTCACGATGTAAACGAGAGGAGGAGCGGTTTTTGTTTTGTTTTGTTTTGTTTTAATATTATTTTGCGAATTTTTCTTGTAGTGAATAGTTTTGAATTGATTCAGCCTAAATTAATCAAAAAAAAATAGTTGAAGTCTATGTTAGCATTTTTTTGCCGTAAAGTCTTTCTCTCTTCTTGATAACAGGGAAAGACTTAAATATTTCTAATTTCTACATCCCTAGGCCAACAGTTTAAGAGCAGTATGCGACAGGTCTTTTTTACGTACATTTTAGTAGGTTAAGCTAATAAGAGACTGGGACATATATTTGACATGGATTAAAACGAGTTTTAAAAGATCCGTTCATATAAAGTTAAGGCTGAATAAAATTTAATAACAGAATCTGATAATGAAAAAAAAATCTTTTTCCTTGGTAGCCGTTTTAGAAAAGGATCTGTAATTAATATGCGAGGGGGCGTTTGGAGAACAAAAGCGGAATAAGACGAACTGATAAGGCAAAAGCAAATGATAAAGAATCATTAGCGTTGTATAAGAACTATAAATAAACATGAGAAATAACAATCCTTGAAATAGAAATCTCAACTGATCACTGATGAGTTTGTTTTTTTTTTTATTTTAATATTTTTGTTTTCAATTAGCTATATTTATTAATAAGATTTTAGCTTGCAACAATAACTGTGGCTGCAGTGATAGAGTATTAGTTTGTCGCTATGATTTTCAAGCACTAACTTTCAAGAAGCATCCCTCAATATAACAGCATCAAGTCCTGCCGATCTTTAAAAAGAAATACGGCGATTTTTCAGTATGCGGATAAAGTTGCTAGCGACGAAGGAATAATGAATTCTTGATCCCTTCATCTAAGCTATGGTAAGATTTAAATTTCAGTGCATGGAAAGCAGTAACCAATAACTTTAGTGATCCAATGGCCTTCAACGGATTGGAACTAATATTAATGCTACAGAGGTCTGAGTGACATATTAACAATCTTTAACACAAAGTTTACTTTTTAGAAATGATTAAAATTGTTTTACTAGTTCTTAATATCTTCCCTTTATCCGCCCGATCTTACGTTATTGATACCTGTTGGAAGTATTCCTTGTCAATAAAGCCATTTCTTGCAGTGGTCTAGATGTATTGTCAGCGTTTTATGTCAGTGTATTTTTTTTTATTTAAAACTAAAACATTGGCGCAACCTCTACTAAGTTTTACGTATCATGTGCAGAGATTACATAATTAACTTACTACAAGAGAGAACTCATTATAAGTAAAGAAAATGGTTGAATCTTGTGAAATTAACTGTCTTGAAAATATACTTGGAGCCTTTTTGTTTACATTTATGGAGAGATCTCGTTGAATGACTAAAATTCTCAAACAAAAAATGTGTAGAGTAGAAGAAATTTATATAGAGGAAAAGCGTGATAAGGAGGTACTTGGTAAAATGGCATAGAGGGAGACCCAAAACAGAAAGAAAAAACAATAGGAAATGGATGTAGAGAGAAGGAGATGGATAAAGAGAGCGACGGAAAAAGACAGAGAGAGAGAGAGAGAGAGAGAGAGAGAGAGAGAGAGAGAGAGAGAGAGAGAGAGAGAGAGAGAGAGAGAGAGAGCAGATACGGAGACGCAGACAGAGACAGAGAAATGAATTTAGACAATTAAAGAGGTACATGTATGTTAAAGAAGTCATGTCAGACAAGATAAGGTAGGCGGAGGATGAGAATGATCAAAAGATATTTGAGCAAATAAATTAAAAAACTCTAAACCTCTGGAATCCAAAAAAGATGAAAAATAGATAAAAAAAAATTTTGTATGTGTGATTCAATTTAAATATCTTAACGCTGAATCGC
This sequence comes from Elysia crispata, assembly GCA_033675545.1. NCBI lineage: Eukaryota > Metazoa > Mollusca > Gastropoda > Plakobranchidae > Elysia > Elysia crispata. Next base: position 195,653 of record JAWDGP010001700.1, on the reverse strand, counting down.
AACATTCTTAACCACCAACTTATTTTGAACTCGATGTAAAAAAGCTGCTTGGCTTTCCTGGTCCAACTCAAGCCTAAGGGCATTTTTTTAAAACTTACAATAACAGTAAGATGGCACCTTATTGAATTTTTTTCTATCAACATTCAGACCTGGCGCAGGAATGTAAATGAGTTTATCGAGCGTTTTTAAAATCATGTACAAACACAGATGGAAAGGAAAAGAAACACATTTATGCTTCTAGATAAATACATTTAAACTATATGGCTAAAAAGCTTTGCAGATGTAAAAATTTGAAGCAGAATAAAAAAAATACAGAAAAAAGTGAAAGTTTGAAATTGACAGCAAATGCGTGGGTAATTTATGCCCGTTTTAAGAGAAATTTGAGTGCGTTTTTGTGATCGGCTTTGCAATGTAGGGATGCTGTTGATGTGTACATGTCATGAATTCTATCAACACCCTTAAATATTTAAATAAATGGAAGCGAAAACTTAGCAGTCATATCGATTGTGGTCAGGTCGGCAGAGATTTCTTTTGTTCCGGGGCAGCGATACGGAAATGCAGCTGAGGTCTTTAAGTAAAGGGCAATCTGGTTTGTGAGAGCCGGATTACATGTTGTTTATCCTGCGGGCTCTAGGCAGGCCAATATGCTCATAAATATTCATGCCAGTACCACTCGGGAAGACCTGATAGAGAGGAGACATTGATATTCAGTGGCTACGCATAGACAGACAGACACACGCGCACCTATAGCAAAAGGGGAAAAAGATATTTGGTAGTGTCTAGGGACGTGGGGTGAAGAAAATGGTGTTGCTTTATCCAGGAAATATTTTGATCTAAAAGGGCAAAAGCAGCTAGTGAGAAGTTTTCCTACCAGCTCAGAAAAATTATTTAAATGCAGGTTTAAGACTTCATCCTGTCCCTGAAATGATATGATTGATTTTAAAATGCCTAACCATAAGGCTGCCATGAAGTAATAAATGAATAGGAGGAGGGGAAGAGGGGAATTATTCATGGAGACCATGGTATGCTCTTATGATACCAAAGCAACTCTTTCAGACTTTCAAATATAAATCTAGAGCTACATTAGTTCTAAAGAACAAGGAAAGGACGAACAAGAAATATAGCATGGGCATCGTAAATAAATCTTTGTAACAGACAAATGCAGTTTTACTATTAAAAAGAACTTAACATGAAAATTAATTTTGCTTCTTTTCCTAGTGTTGTTATGCTGCATGCTCTATAACATAGCCTCATAAAAATCAGAGTAATTTTTATGCTTTAGTGTAAAAACAGCTCCTTTTCCTGAACCATCATGGGTTATTTGGATGCAAATTATATACAAATGACTGTTGAGAAAATATTCAGTTAGCGATGTAAATGTGATTTTGTGTAAGGATAACCAAGATTGCAGTTGTAAATGCCTCGTAATAGTCTATCTTCTTCACTATACCACAAGACAAAAGTTGGAAGGTATTGATGTTTTCTTGAAAATTACTATATATTGTCAAAAATTAAATTTCACATATTTTTTGTATAAAAAAAACTGGTAACGTTATATGTCGTTTGTGCGAAGTATATTTTGGCATGGAAAATTTTGTAATGAGTAATGGATAAACCACTTTTCATAACTTTTTTTTTAGAATGAGTTTTAAAATCTATATCATGGCTAAAACAGTGCAAGAATGGCAACTTTTAAAAAAGAAAAAAAAATTCCAAATTAAAATCACAAAAAGTATTGCATTAAATGACTTTGCCCCCTTTTGCTGTCGGTGGTCTTTGTGCACACATTGAAAAAGGATGCTATAGACAATCAGGTACCAAGCCGCACAAGAAGTTCTCAAGTCCTTGCTTGCTCTTTTTCACAGCTAAATGACGTTTCAATATGTTTTCATTGTTATGAAATATTTTGGAGTACATAGGGATCCATGGCGAATTTAGAAGAAATCATTGAAGATTGGTGATGCTACAATAATTAATTTTCTTGTTCACTGCTACCATTAATGATATGACATGAATTTCGATTTACCCCTTAAACATAAATATATTCTGCAACACATTTTGCATTGCGGAGTAAACATGACGACTGTTCCGATATCTAAAAACATTTGAACCCTTCGCCGATAGATCTGTCATGTTATGCTCGATAAGATGTGTTTTAATGTTACAAATAAATTTTCCTTCAGTCGTTTCATTTTCTAAATCCAGTCCATTGTTTTATCTTTTCGAGCTGACATTTAAATAATTATAAAAATACAATCCCTCTTTTTTTCGATATACATATAATATAATCCTCTCCAAGTGATATGGACAACATATCTAATGTTTTGAAATCTGTTCATATTATACAGAATTGGCCAGCTTGCGAAGGGATTCAACTTTTTAATCTATCCTTTATCATTTTTAAAAAAAGCTTAGTTCATCTCCAATCGTTCACAATAAATGTTATTCATCACTTTTTTAATATTCCCATCACTTTTCAACAGCCTCCTTTGATTTATTGATTAATTTCGTTGTATGGTTTAATAAGTACACGTACTACAATCAGATTATAAACCGATTGTTTCCTCCTTTAAAAATCATAGCGTAAAAATATTGAAAACAAGAGCGAGATTATAGAAAAAGGATAGTTATATTACCTAATAAATAATTAAGCTTAATAATGAAATAAAAATTTAGCCTAGCTGGTTCTACGTTTTCATTTTTCGTTTGTGTGCATGAATGCGTTGAAGCTATGACTAGCCACCATTAACTTATCAAAACACATTTCTAACACTAACCTGTATGACATTGAACTGTATCAATATAAATTTAAAAAAGAAACAACAAAACATTGTTGTTGAGACACATTGATAAGCTTCAGATACGATGAAATTTTTTTCAAGCACCTGGAGGAAATAATTCATAATGTAGCGGGGCACAAAGCCGTCTTCGAATTCTTCCGACATTGAAAAACGAACGCTGACTTCCATACACATTATCTGAGGAAAAAAACAACTGGTTAAACCTGAAGGAACAATCCAGCGAGCAAGGCAAACAAATTGTCCTCCCCTCCCAACGGGCTGGGCTGTTGACTCTGCTGGCACTGATAGCACAGGAAGTGTCCTCGCAGAGGCTCGTTTCTTCCAGACCAGTGCCTTATTTACATTCCGGCCGATGAAATGGAATTATTGACTGGCAGAGAGAAACATAAAAATAAGAAGGCACAGACTGCTAGGTAACACCAATATTTAACTCAACGATGAATTGTTGTGACTCGACTTTCGGGGTTTGGGTGGACCGGAAGACAAAAAATGAGAGAGATTGGACTGAATTGTTTATCTTCTTGAACACTAAAAAATGTTTGCACTCAGACATTTTGTAAAAAAAAAAAAAGAAGATGAATAAAGAAATTTAAAAGAGAAATCTGTGTCAATAACCTTCATTTACCTTCACACACGCACACACACACATATCTATGTATGTATGTATATATATATATATATATATATATATATATTTTTTTTTTTTTATATATATATATAAACATTTGATTTCTTTCTACGCTATCTCCTCCAAAATCACCCCATCTATAATTATGAAGTATACTGAATATTGATCTGCCAATACCACTCTTATGGGCTTATCTAAAAACTGAAGAAAAAAATATGCATTTAGACCATAGAATGCGCTTGAAGATTCATCGTATTTTTACTATAGCCCTGTCGATGAATGAGTTATTCCGGATAAAAAAGGAACGAACATTTGGCTTCTCGCTAACCCATATACTCAAGGAAAAGGTTGATCTAGATTCAGGCCATTTACAGCTCCATGAGCACACAATGATGCATCCGAAGCTAACGTTTCAATTGTATTGCCCAGGCTTTAGGCCTTCTAGATCTTGGGCTAAAACCAAATCGTTTTATATATAAAAAACATTTCATATGGTGTACAAAGAAAAAACATGCTTGATCCCTTGATTTATCCCCTCGCCTCAAGTATGAAAAGAGGGTAAACTTTTCTCCGAAGAATACAAACTTTTCGGATTATTTGCAGCAAAAAAATAAATTAGAAACTTGTATACCTAGAGCCTTTTCAATAAGCAAAATCAAACTAATTAATTTTCAGCCGTCAGAGTTTTTACTCACATTTTGAACAAAGTGAACACATAACAATGTCACCCCAAAGGCTTATTTTTTAAAGTATTCTACTTAAAAATCACAAATTTATTTCTTAACATGTGACCAGTCTCTATTTAACATAGAAAAGAAGCTAGCACATAACATTGTATACCCATAAGTTTATCAATATAAAAATCAACTTAAAAAAACACACATTTCTTTGAAATTAAATATATAAGTATATATAAGCTAATTTTTTTAAATTTCAAAATGAATTTTCCGCCCTTTGAATACCTCCATAGGACCATAAAATCTACCATAGAAAAAAAACAGAAGTGGTAAGGAAAAGTGGACAGCGTCAATGGAGAGATTAACTGGTAAAGCTTGAATGTGTAAAAAATAGGATCGTATTTTAACTTTTTTTGCACTTCTTTGCAACAAAATTTTCAAGTCTTTTGACTAATAAATGTTACATGTACAATGCTAAAGAGGGAAATGGGATTTTTGTTTTCACTGCGAGCCTAGGAATTACAAGCTTAGAAAATTAGATCTGATTAGAGATCTAGAATCAAATGAAAGGAGTCTAAGAATTGTAGATCTTAATGGAAATAATTATCAGAATATTCAATATGCTTAAACCAGAAATTACCCCTTCTTCTCTTTTCTTAAATTTTCAAAAAAATGGAACAATTCGTGAGATGTTAAACGTTTGTGCACATTATCCGAAAAGTTTCCTCTTGAAATTATTAGAATGCGTTGCTTTAATGGAAAAAATACACCACAAAATACCCAACAGTTCCTGATAATATTCACAAGTTTATTTTCTTTGCGAAATATTTCCTGAATCTAAGCGTTAAAAAATATGATGTATTTTGACATTCTTTGAATAGAACTCATAGCTGAGAATTCATGGGTTAGTTTGTCATTGCGAGCAGTCTTATACTCCTGTAACCAACCATTTATATGGTACATCTCTTTTTGGTCTTTCTTAATTTTCATGAAATCCTTGGAATTATACATTCTCTCATACACATTGATGGCTTCATTTTGATTGATTGAGTATATTTACAGATACAATGGTGTTGAATTGTACCTATATGTAGCCACAGATTAAAATCTTGATATAAATATGCCACGCTGTAATCTTTTGTACATAATATCTACAAAAGAAAGTAGCAGGACCTGATAGACGATATGTGACAACTGGGTGGACTTTTATAAAGAGCATCCTACTTTGATTGAGACAAATGACGGCTGCATGGGAACATGTATTCGACCTTGATTCATGATCATTAATTTTTTACGAGCAGACCACTTTTTCACCACACCACTTTGAACACCTGCGTGTATCTGCATTGGATCACATCAGTACCACATATGGTCTCGATGAAGAGATAAACCAAAAGAGGACGCCGTAAAGAAAAGCACCAGTTTTTGTTTACTTTTTTGACTGAGATCTTTACTCCATTTATCACAGATAGAATGAAAACACATTTGAAAAAATTTAAATGTTTCAATCTTCCATACATTTTGAGAGGTAGAATGTCTCAGAAGGAGTCAATCTGTTGCTGTTGGGAAGTTTGATTTTTATTTTCTTTGAACGGGGAATCATTCTTATATATAATAAGAGGCAACTTTTTTTCTACCTTATCTACTCTAAAACCACTCAGAGTACATTAATGAAGTTTAAAGAAAGTTAAACTGCTAATATAAGTCTCAATTGTGATCAATAAAATATTTTTTTTTAAAAAACTTCATAATCTTGTTGCGGAATAAATCTATTCTATTTAAAACCTTGAAATTCTACTAGCCATCGTGAGTAAAGAACGAATCATGGGACTCTTTGATAACCCTGTGGCTTTGGAAACAGGTAGGTTATACATTGCTATACAAACGTTTCTAATCTGGAGGGCAAAACTTTTGGTTTTTGCTTTTGTTATTTTTTTTTCCATTGCCAATTCATTTTTTTCTATCTTTGTCAATCGGGAATATATTAAAATTATGTTTGATAAATTTGATTCATTTTAAAGAATATCTAAAATTATATTTGATAAATTGATTCATTTTAAAGAATATCTAAAATTATAGATTATAGACAATTTTAGAATGGATTTTAAGTTTACCATTCACCGCTCCTTTTTTGTTTTGTTTTGCTCGTTTTTGTTATCTTTTGGTCGAGATGAGGGTTAACTATTTAACTCTTTTAGAAATAAAACAGATCTTAGACAACAAATTTACAAAATATTAAATCGATCTAATGAAAAAGAGCTAAATCTAAATTGACACTCATGCATGCAAGATAAGTATTAGGCCTAACTGCAAAGGATCTAGATAATTCGTAAGATGAAATAGGTTTCTCTCCTATTCATTTGAGCTTTCTCTACTCTAGAGATTATATCACGTATAAAGAATTTTTTTCAACCTAATAGACCTAAAGAAACTTTACTCACCTACTGCTCCCTTCATGCTAGGTAAAATTTGAATTCAGGGCTTTACTTTAATGTTGATCTGCCAGAAAATTTTAGGATAAGATTAGGTCTTTGAAGCAGATACATGTCCAAAAAAATTATATGCAGTTATAAGCAGCAGATAGATGTAATCTCTCACCGTGACAGAACCCTTGGGCGTTTCTTTGTTACGTTGAAAATGAGTAATATGCAATTTCCTTATTTGTTTTGATTAACATATCGTTTTTGTGTTACTGATTGTACAACCAATGAGGAGAGCAATAACATAATTGGCAGCTTAGAAAATTACCGCGATTTTCTTACATCAAAGACCGTTATGAGCCATATTTGCACGAAGAAAAGGGCGATCTCTGTCATATGTGGTCTTCATAATTATCATGTGGGAAGCATCTGTCGCCGTTATAGAAAAATCAATTTGAATTACAACACTCCTTAGAAGGCCTAAATTCATCAAATTAACTTGTTAGCATAAATCAATCTTATTACATTTTACACAGTACAAAAATGAAACGAACAAATAATACCATGTAATTTTTCCGTCAACGTATGACTTTACTTTCTTAGACTCCTATTATATTTTTCGAAAAAGTTATGCTATAGACGAGATGAAAATGAAAGTCACATGGTTATGTCAAAAAACAAAGGATAATTGAAAAAGAAAAGAATATTTTTTTTTTGGCAAATATTGATAATTTCTATGCATATCTTTAAAATGTCACTTCAAAAATAATATTTTAACGTGGCAATTTTTAACTTGTTTTCTAACCTTCCAAGTACTTAGAAAATACAATACGTAAATAAATAGAAATCGACAGCAAATTTTGACAGTTAGAATGCGTCAGGCAAGACTGCTTTGAGAACTTTTAACTTATTTTTTGCTATACACATCTAAAATTCTCTCGTTTTCTGTGCGTACACGAAACAAAGGCACCCACAATTTAACTTTAAATTCTGTAATTTGCTTGACAGATAAAACATAATTGCCTCATCTTTTATCAGATCGTGCCATCATTTCCCACAATTGTCATTTCCATTAATTGAAGAATTAAAAAAAAAAAGAATTTACAGAGGGTTAAAAAGTAGAAAAATGTCTGAGGCTAACTTGGGTGTGTTATTTCACCATAGTCGCACTACATTTGTACAACTTTATCAGCGTTTTGAAGCCTAAGACAGGGCATTAATACATGCTCTATATTTTTAAAATATAATTATCCTAAACCGACATATTATCTGGTATAAAAATCTTTCACGCCTCAAAATTGTCTTTCAAACTTAAGTGACAAGTGATCTGAGTTTTTTTTCACCAAAATGATGATCAACTCAACCAGAGAAACACCGACATTGCTTTTTGTATCTAATTTCCCATATGGGTACGAACATTTGATAGTACAGCAAATCTTATATCCTATATGGCTAGTCATTTTTCCTTTTGGCATTATTTCAAACATAACAAATGTCTTTGTGTTTATAAAATCTGGTGTGCAGGACAATGTTACTGTTCTGTTTCTGTGGCTCTCAGTGTCAGATTTATGCTTTCTCGTCCTCATGACGCCATGGCTTGTAACTACTTTTATAATAATTTTCGTCCCTAACTGGGATTGGACTTTTGATAGGAATATTACAGCGCTTTTGTTCTACTGGCCTGCCTTCACTCTTTATGACTTCTCGGCCTATGTCTCCGTGTTTTTAGGTGTAACGCGCTGCGCATGTGTGGCAATGCCTCTCCATTTCAAATCCGTATTTACAAAGTCAAGAACGATAATAAGTGTTGTTGTTTTATTCGTGTGCACCATACTCTTACGCCTGCCGGTGTTGATGATTTCTTCTATTGGCATGAAGTTGAATCCTGTGACAAACAGGACTTACGCCTACTTAAAAAGACGTGTTAGTCCCACCAATGTGCTTATCAACGATACTCTAAACCGAACATCTTTACCATGGGTGGCTTTCATCATTATGGTAGCTTGTGTAATCATTCTCAGTGTCAAACTTAGGGAGGCGTCGAAAGTGCGACAGTCCTCTACATTTACGTACAGTTCAGCTTCAGATGAACCCATGGACAGACCAGATATTCAAAAACATCAAGGTAGCAGCAATTACAAAATGTCAGCCAAAGAAATTCAAGTGGTACAGTCGGTTGTTCTGGTGTGTCTCATCTTCATTCTGTCACAGTTGCCGTTCCTTCTCTACTCTACTGCTCGATTGATCCACCCGGAGTTCGACCGAGGCAAAAAGTTACAGTTTCTTTTCGGTATCATTACAAAACCCAGTTTGACATGCTCTTTCTTGAGTGCGTCTATTAACATCTTTATTTATTACAACTACAACAGCAAATATAGGTCTACCTTAAAATCAATATTTCGCAGTAAGCTTATAAAATCCTAACAATCATGAATATTTTTTTTCTTTCTGATGTGCGCAATGAAATTCATGACGTTTCAGTTCGAGAAAAATTTTGAGAAAATAAGGAATGGACCCTTGACTTTGTTCTTTTGAGAGACTTTCGAATAAAAGCTTCCTCGCCAGAAAACTTGTACATTTTTAGAGCTAAGTTCAGTAAATTCAATTCGCTTATTCGCTTAATATAGTAGAATTGGACTAATCTAAGAGTTTGTGGCAAACTTTTGAACCCTTTTTAGTATAGCTTTCCCAAAACTCGAAACTTAATATATATATATAAATGTTTGCCACAACAGTGAATGGGAAATTCATACAAACGTTTACAAAGGGTTAACTGGTTAATATTATAACAGATTCAGTTACATTGTCTCTATATTACCAGGATATATTTTAAGAACGAGCAAAAATCTTCATTACTTCAAATATTTATAATTGTGATTCAGAAAGTGATTAAAAAAAGTTTACCCTAAATGTTTCTGGCTTTTTGTACTCGTTTTGAATATTTCTTTACCACTCTTCCATTCTCTCTCTCTCTCTCTCTCTCTCTCTCTCTCTCTCTCTCTCTCTCTCTCTCTCTCTCTCTCTCTCATTTCTTTCATTTATTTTCAAAAAATCTTTCTTACTCTACCTCCCTTCATAACTTCCATTATTTCTAAGTAAACAAGGAATCTTTTTTGCATTAAAGTCACTCTTATAGGTAAGTAAGAAAAATTATATTATAATTGTAAGACATTCGAAGAATGCAGTGTTTTGCACAACACATGTAATCGTTGTTGTCAAAAGGTCACGATTCAGTCAAATACTCGTCTGCTTAATTCATACACAAATAAGTTTTTTATTGATATCTCTGACATAAAAAACATAAAATAGAATAAAGACGCGTGGTGTTTTTTCTTTTTTCTTTTTTTATCTCAAACGGTCTGGTTCTAAGGCATCTAGCTGTTAGGATAACAAACATGTGCAATTTTTCATTTACATAAAAAAGAAAGAAAAACATAAGACACAATCGCATGAAGACTTTAACACGGCTTTTGAGTAAAAAAACAAATTCAAAGTAAAAGAAAAAGTTTGTGTACTCATAAAGAACTGAAATCAAATTATAAATATAAAAAAAAATAAAGATGGTAGAGAACAGAAATGCGAATACAAGAACCAACTAAAATATATACCTATTTTGAGATGTGAAAGAAACGAAACTTTCTACACGTTTCCAACTTGTTTTTTAAAGTATCGATCTTTTCATCCGTCTAATACGTTGAAAAGCTTTGTACAATATCTTGAAGTTTCCTGTTTTGAAGTTATATGTGGGTCAATAAATGATTGATTTATATTACGTTTGCGCTTTACTGTAACACTGGCAGAATATTGCGTGATAAAAACCATCGGATTTATTTGGTTAGATTTAAATAGAAGTTGAATTGAGAATAAGAAACAACAACAACAAAAAATAGTAATAATACTACTAATAATAGTAAAAATAATAATAATAATAATAATAATAATAATAATAATAATAATAATAATAATAATAATAATAATAATAATAATAATAATAATAATAATAATAATAATAATAATAATATTTATAAGTGAGTTGGAAGTGCGCAAAAAAAATTGAAAATGAGGCGGAGGACGAGAGAAAGTTACAAAGAACAGACAGCGGAAAAGTGATATCGAAAGGAAAAGCTGGGCAGAGAAAGAAAGAAGGAGAGAGAGAGAGAGAGAGAGAGAGAGAGAGAGAGAGAGAGAGAGAGAGAGAGAGAGAGAGAGAGTGAGAGAGAGAGAAAGACAGACAGATAGACAGACAGACAGACAGACAGAGAAAGAGATACAGAGTGAGAGAGATAGAGTGAGTGAGAGAAAGAGAGAGAGAGGGAGGGAGGGAAAGAATTGAAGTTAGACAAACAGCTGGAGGTATATTAAAGAAGACATGTCATCAGATAAGAGAGAGACAGGTTAAGAAAGACAGAAAAACATTTCAGCACAAAAAAAAATGCAAAGATGCAAATCTTCTAAAGCCGAAAGAGATGAGAAGGCAAAATTTGCCTCTACGGTTTAGATTTAATATCTTATAGCGAACATTCTTAACCACCATGTTATTTCGAACACGATCCAAGAAAGCTGCTTAGCTTTCCCGAAACGACTCAAGCCTGAGGGCATTTTTTTAAAGCCTGACAATAAGATGGCATCTTATCTATGTTTTTTTAACTCATCATTCAGACATGGCGCAGGAATATAAATTGGTTTGCAAATACTGTAAAAACCATGTACAAACCCAGAAAAAAGAAAAGAAGAATACATTCATGCTTCTGGATAAAGCCATTTGAGTTAAATATAAAAAATAACTTCACAAAGTAAAAACAATTGGAACGAACTTTAAAAAAAAAAGAACAACATGAAAAATGAAAGTTTGACAACATTGCGTGGGGATTTTATGCCCGTTTCAAGAGGAATTTGTCAGAAAACTGCGATTTTTTGACAGATATTGTAATTTAGGGATGCTGTCGGTGTACATGTCATGAATTCTATCAACATCCTAAAATATTGAAATAAATGGGAGTGAAAACTTAGCAGTCATATCGATTGTGGCCAGGTCGGCAGAGATTTCTTTTGTTCTGGAGTAACGATAGGGAAATGTGGCTGAGATCTTTAAGTGCAGGCTATCTGGTTTGTGAGAGCCGGATTACATGTTTGTCCTGCGGGCTCTAGGCAGGCCAATATGCTCATAAATATTCATGCCAGTACCACTCGGGAAGACCTGATAGAGAGGAGACATTGATATGCAGTGCCTTTGCACAACCACACACGCCTAAAAAAAACAGGAAAAAAGATGTCTTAGTGTGTCTAGGGATTTGGGAGTGAAGAAAACAGTGTTGCTTTATTAAGAACGCATTCTGACTTTGAAGGGCAGGAATGGAAGGTGTTAGGTTGCTTATCAGCTGGACGAGGAGCAAGACTTGTGCTGTCTGTCAAGGGATATAATAGTTTTCGAGACACAATCTTTGATTTAAAAATGTCTGAACATAAGACTGGTATGAGAAAATTGATGAAGAACTCCAAAGTAAAACAATTAAACCATTCTTGTCAAGAGGAAGGTGACAGGATATCTTGCATTGGTACTGATAGGATTAAAGAAATTTTAAACTTTCAAATAGACTATTAAAATTCAATGCCATGATCATTTTGAAGATACACAATGGAATAGTGATTAAGATGACAAAGACAACTTGAAAAGAAAATATTTATTACAGGCATACATTGTTGTACCAATAACGTACAACTTGTCTTAAAAATAATACCAATTTTATAACTGTTGTTGATGTTGTTGTTCTTTGTTTCTACTCATAAGAAATGGTTTTACTGTTAATCATTTTTATTAGCATTGCAAATGTGGTTTCATGTTAAGATTCATAAGATTGCTGACATTAGTACCTTGCAATGGTCTGGCTTACCTTTTATGAATCACAATTCGGTCCAACTATAGGATTGCCTTTCCTCCCAAATAAGGTTGAGACAAAAAAAAATTAAGGATTTTCTAATGAGAAAGCGCTAAAAAAACTTCGGAACGTAATGGTTGAAAAAAGAATTTTTTTCTGAATATTCGTAATTAAATTTTGTAAACTTTTTTCTGAAGAAAGGCGGATAATTTTTTTTTTGGGTCAATTTGCCAATTTCCTAAAATTTTCTCATACAAATTATTAGTGCAGTGAGTTTAAAGAAAATTTGGACGTGAACAAATTTCAGCCTTACTGCAATGGTTGCAACAAACTAAAGAATGACAGCTGTTGAAACCGAACATGACAAAGTGAGTTCCAAAAAAATTCAGCATCCAATTGACTTTGCCCCTTACAGCTTTTGTGCATGCATTAAAAAAGAATACTTGAGATATTCAAGTTTAGAGCCGCAAAAGAAGTAAATAGGTTCTTCCTTGCTTTTTTCATAGAATTTAATGCCTTTTTTTTTATCTTATTTTCATTTACAGTATTCTAAAGAACAAAAGGATTCATTATGGTTAGTAAAACAGAAAAAATCATTGCCAGATTTGCAGCACTGCTATTATTGATTTTCTTGTCCATTAGTATTATGATTCAAATTACAAGCATTTCGGTTGCATTATGCTTCTTTTTTTATGCAACTCATCAACTAAATTATTTCAATATAACTTATGAGAAATTTCCTAATAATTATTCTATATTAAATGAATCAAAATTTTCTTAAGCGGGAAAGATAACCTGTTATAAATCAAGGGTTTGAGAAAAGTAGACGTTTTATTATTTCTAACATGCTAACATTTCTGAAATTACGTCTACAAACGAATGCATGCTAAAATCGTTGGACTGATACCGAACTCTTGTCTTAGCTTAGTCTAACCTCATTACAACGTTTTAATGATGAACCGTGCGCATATAAGGAGAAGGTAAGTGTTGAGAAAGTAAAATTCACGGCTATAAAGGAATTATAGGAATACGAGAGGTTGGGAAGGTTTCGCAAATATTCCACTGATAAAATGAGTCATTTTTATTACTACAAATTATTTTACAAAATACCCGTTTCAACTACATTAGTATCTTATTCTGAGACTTTCAAGTTTAAAACATTTTCATGTTTTTTCTAAAGTATATTTACGACATTCTGATTAATTTGAAATTCAAAAATAGAAAGCGATGGGTTTTTGTTTGTTTTTTTTTTTAATTCAAAATGAAATAAAATAGCTTTATTGCAAACGTCATCTTTTTCATTTTATTTTTGTTTACTGTGGTAAAAATGTCAAGATTTCAACAAATTGCAATAGAAAACTAACATTAAGATCATTCCATACAAAACTTTCATGTCTTATTTTTCAATTCTCTAGCAAATTTTATGTCATCTGCCATAATAAAAAAAATAAAGCATATGAAAAAATTTTGTTTCTCCATATGATGCTCAATTTTTTTTATTCTGTAGTCTTCTGATATGTAAAGGTAACGTTTTTTGTTTCTTTTCTATGGTTGTAAAATATAACAAAATAAGATCACTAAATGGTATAATCAAAATGATAGTGTTTGTCCATCCATGTTATGTTAATTTGTACACAGGGTTGAACAAATCTCTTGTAGTAAATTGTTCCCTCCAGCCCTCTTCCCTATAATGTATTTCAAACCTTGAATATTGACCTAGCAAAGTGCTTCATATTATGTAAAAATAACCTTTTTTCAAAATGACAAGTAATTCTTTTTTCAAAGCCACCACGTCGATTATGTAATAAACTCCAAGTGCTTTCCCTCCAGCACAGTCTCATAGTGATAGACTTGGAGTGCGCTCAGCAGAATCTGATCTGTCTCAGCACCATCGCTGCTTCTTTTATAGATCGTTCTTTTTCGGCCTCTAGATCTTGTTAGTGTTACAAGGATTTCTTCCAATGTCTCCTCAATGCTTGCCTCTAGAGACTGAAACCAGCTGGAAACTTCTTTGTTATCCTGTCAGGTCCGGCTACTGATTGATATTGATCTTGGGCCATATGTTGGCCAAGAACTCAGCAAACGTCTCAAATATGTGGACACTCTGGGGCAATACTTTCAATATATACGAGAATTGAAATCTGACAGCGTTTGAGATAAATTATGATATGAGGAGAAGAAAGAAATTACAACCTTTTTCACAAAAGTTAATCGAGGATAATCATTATTAAAAGACGATATATCGAAAAAAAAACTGTACGGCAGTTTAAAATGCTTATCTAAATGTCTCTTTTCCCTCTTCTGTTCTGATTGTTTGCTTTTCTGATAGAATACCCTTCTCTTTTATTCTCTTTCTGCGCACTTTGTAAAGCTTATTTGTGCTATATGCGGAGTCGTGGTCTCCTGGTAGACAAAACCGGCTTTTGAAAATCTGGAGATCGAATCTTGCATGGGCAAGAAATATGCTTGCCAGACTGCTTTGTTATACAATAACATGGCATTGAAAGTGCCAAATTTGATCATTCGAAAAGTTTGCCAAACATCAGATTAGAACACCCAATTAAACTAAATTCAGTTGAGTGATTGATTCATTATACTAATCCCCGTATAACAAAAGCGCAAGAGTTCTTAATGGTGCATGAACTACTAATAGATGTCAAAATTAACCGGAAGATAAAAAAGAGCTTTACAGAGGAAGAAGGGCAACACGTCTAAACTTTACATAACGCTGTTGATTTAAGAGACCAGCCCTGTGATATGTTTTGATTGTAACGCATGAGGTGTTAGCCACATAGCACTCAGGGATCTGACGTGCTCACAGAACAAGGAGGGTGCGCGAGCGGGAGCTTCCTGTCACCATCACGTAAAATTCGTGTAAGAAGCAGCCAAGTGAATAGAGTAAGCTAGAGAGAGAGAGAGAGAGAGAGAGAGAGAGAGAGAGAGAGAGAGAGAGAGAGAGAGAGAGAGAGAGAGAGAGAGAGAGAGAGGTGGGGCCGGGGGTAACTACACAATTCCAGCCTGCTCTATCACTATTTCTGCCCCTAGATAGCGCTATATAATAGACTTCTGTATGATGCGGGCGTCCAGTCAGTCACAATGATATAAAGTGGAACTTGCGTAGCAGATCGAAGAAAGAGCGTGTCTCAGATAGCCGAGATGTGCGTGCCTGTAGTGATTGCATCGTTCAATAGTGTGACTGTATGGAGTAATTACTGATCATCTGACCCAGGCCTGCCTAACGTCTGGACTCTGACGGGTGAGAGTTGCCCTTGCTGACGATAAAATAATGATTTTGTCTTTTAAATCATCGTTTTGTGGGTCCTTTCCTATCTCAGACTGTCATAAAATGTCTCTTTAGCGATGGAGTTCAATGGGTACGGAAAAAATCATCTGGGTGTAATGAATGTGTGCTTTTCTGTTTACTTTTAGAAACGAACAAACCAATACCTGAAGAATTATGTTGTAAATAGAGGCAAATATTGAATTCAGCTTTGAAAACACTATCCTGTACCAAGGACCGTAACGTTCTGTGCCCTGTATCTCAATATTGATTAAAAGAATGGTTTACGATATTAACAGCAGTTGATCCTAAATCTCTGTGTCCGTCGCAAGTTTGATGAAGTTTTAAGATCCTTCAAGACTTTCTAAACTTATTTGGGAGCCAATAGAAAAGGGTATTATGATGATTCCTCAAAGGTATTTAAGCGGACTATGTTTTCAATACGAACACTTTTTACAGTGGAACCAGATATTTGTTTTTTATCGATATTTTCAGACAATTTAATCTAAAATATGACTCAATCCCTTTGTCGTCAACAGCAACATTCCTATTTCTTTTACAGAAACTTACTGTGCCACTCATCAAAACCTATTGTTGGATTTAAAAGTTGTTTCTTTCACGTGAAATAAAAAAATACAACCATTTTTTTTTTACCTTATCTTCAAATTGGGTTTCAAGCTTATGTGATTTGTGCCCCTATCTAAAAGATTCTTGCTCCCGCATTTAGAATGAACATTTCACAAGAACTCTGTAGCTTGTTAATTTCTTGTTTTAATCTTTGGCTTGTTATGCATAAGAGATTTCCTTAACCGTCTCTCTATTAGCGGCTCCACTCACCAGATTCGCTGTTGTAGCATAGGGATTTACAAAACTTCATGAGCTCTGTTCAAGGAATTTTCTCGGAGCGAAAACTTATAAGCCGCAAAACATTATGGTGTTTGCATTATTGATGGATAAAAAATGTTACTTAACATAGAATTTATCACTCTTTGTTTTAAAAATCATAAACTGACATAATAACTTCATTGACTTCAACGCTCAAGAATTAGATTTCAACCTCAATTCAGTGATAAAATGGGTCATTAACTATTTTTTTAAGGGACTCATATTCAACGTATCAACGATGTGAATGGCGTTTTGTCTCCTATTTTCGCCTTATCCCTTTCAAAATCTGTTTTCCGTGTCGGCGCGGGATTTGCATTATTTTTCTTCATTTTCTTTTTATTTCACGTTTTGAGTGAAACAAGAGCAACCATTCGACAAAACAGGTAAAAGATTGATTAGTGAAAGGAATAGGACACAATTGATGTGAACAATTTTTCTTTCAGCTGCTTCTTTAACGGAAGATTTTCATTATTAACTTTAAATAATTCATACGCGAAGTAGTAAAAGTAGTAACAGTAGCAGTAGCCGTAGCAGTAATAGTAGAAGAGGTAGTCGTCGTCGTCGTCGTAGCAGTAGTAGTAGTAGTAGTAGTAGTAGTAGTAGTAGTAGTAGTAGTAGTAGTAGTAGTAGTAGTAGTAGTAGTAGTAGTAGCAGTAGCAGTATTAGTAATAGTAGTAGTAAAAGTTGTAAGTCGTGGTAAGAAACGATTTTTTTAGTGGCTTAAAGATCAATAGATTTTATATCAATGGTATGATTGTTATGTTCAATTCCCTTAATTACCTTTGCGTCCGAAAGGATGAACAAAGTGTTACAAATGGATTATGAAAAGTATCCCTTTACAAATGGCAGCAATCCAATAACAGCATCAAACAACCTGAATTAAAAAATGACATTTAAATGTCAAATAAACAAAAAAAGCATGCATATTATAAATGTGGAAATGTGGTTTTCTATATTTTCCTTTTAACTCGTGTTCCGGTTATTTTCATTTTTGTTAACTTGTTTTTATCTCTAAAAATCCATGTTTGTGCTTCTTTTTATTCCTATTATGAAATATAAATTATCACAATTTGGCCCTGATGTTGTAATATTTAATCTGTCTTGATAATGGCTCGTTGTTACCTTGAAATTTAAACAATTGAAATTGCCAGAAGTAAAATGACTAATTTTTTGCTGTAAAGAAATCCAAAAAAAAAAAAAAAAATTCCGAAAAAATTAAGCACACTTACTAAACAAAAGAAAGTACCGATAAACAGATCCAATTTATTATGGAAATAACTTACGCTTGATAGTGTCATAGAGTTTTTATATTGAACGAATCTATTGCCACTTTTCGTATGTTTAATATTTTTTTTCCACGATCTTTTAAATGAACTGAAAAGATACATGATGTTTATATAATTTTTTGGGCAATCAAGGCTGAGATAATGTTACATATTTTAATGTTTTAGAGTATACTTTTTAATGACATCTAGTCTTTCCTTGTGTTATAACAACTGTTGAGACCGTAACAATAGTAGAAAATAGCTTTCCGATAGTCGTAAGCTACTGTTTTTGGTATGAGCTACAATGTGACGTAAAATTCCTTTCCTTCAATAATATCGGCCGTGGTCCACGAGATACAAATTATTAAGATGCAAACGGTTAATTCGTGAAAATAATAAAAATATACCCGAGAAAATCTGCAAAGGTTTCCAAACTCGCATTATTTATATTAAAAAAAACAACAAAATAATACGTGTAACGAATAACTGCCATAGCCATAATTTTCTTTATAGATATAACTGATACTACTATTTAATAGTCAGGTAAAGCATGCCAGAATAAAAATTTCATCTTTGTCTAACCTTTTCTTTATATCTGTAGTTTTTTTTTTTACATAATCATGTCTCAGTTTCCCTCACGGGTGCTCATCTCTCTATATTGTTCATTATTTCCACTTGATCTTTGTCCAGCATTTTCTGTTTGAGGATAATGTTACTACTAAAACCATTTATATCTGCTTGATAACATTAAAAAAAAAAACTATTTTACTAGCGTTTCTTATCAGGTTTCACAGCAGGCCAAATTAATTCATATCAAGGCGGAGCTAGTTCTTAACGTAGCATAAATTTTTATTTTAAGTTTATAATATTTCCTCTATCAGAGCCATAGAGATAGATGCAAAGGGTTATAAAGAGAAGATGATCAGTCGTAGAAGTAAATGTAAGGAAACAAGGTGTCATAGATACAAAAAGAGCAATTTGTCATAATACGGAAACAATGTAAAGTCAACAGCAAAATAATGCAGTAGTAATCGTTTTTTGTTGTTCAAAAAGATGACAAAGCATGTTAATTTTAATCATGTTGCTCTTACCGATGAACCATAGCTTTGTGCATTGATTTTTATGCGTGATAAAATCAAAAAGCGATTAACTGGAAAAAATCACTTAAAGAATATATTGTTATTAATCTTCAATGCTCCATCTTAGAAAGTTTACCCTAATAAAAACATACATTTACGTTTGCGTTCATGAAAAAAATGAGGTGAGTAAAAAAAACCACGAGACCAAACGTTTGGACTGTCATGCATTGATAATTTAAAATCATTTTGATAACACATTGTTAATATATTTGAAGCTTTATCTTTAAAAAATTTAGTCTACTAAAAACAAATATTAACGCTTTGTTCATAAAAACTCAAGTAATACGTAATAATAAAAATTATTAAATATTTTTATTACCACACACTGATAACTTTGATTATTCTTTCATTGTTGTAGACGATCTCGCAGCTGCATGCTATTTTGAAAGTCCAGAGTAATCAGTTTGAATTTCCTTACGTTTTTCTTTAATCTAGATTGGTGGTGTTGAAGGATCATGGAAACAATAGTTACAGCATGACTAAATTTTACGGTCTAATATTAAGGCTAATCATTTTGATTGAAGACAAAAACAGTGATTGGTGCACACCATAGTTTTTTTTTTCTCTAATAGGCGAATATAAGTATAAATATAGATACCGTTTTTCGATTATGGGATATATTTTAATTTTTGTTTGTTTATTTTTTGGTTTCGTTTTTGCTGCAATCCACAAAATTTATAGCCTGTGATATGGTTCCAGATAAGTTGATTTTTTTGAATTTAAAGTTACTGAAAGAATAATCGACATTTATTCTTTTACTATCATTGTTCCAGGTCTAGCAATCATGGGATGAATGAGATATTTTAATCCCAGTTTCTTTTTTTTTTTGGTGAGGCCTGATCAGCTTCTACTATATTATTTCGGAACAAACCAGTAGAAGTTTCCCTCAGCGATGAATTAATGCAAACAGGAGCACAAAATAAACATTGTCAAGATTGATAGACTTGCTCATGAGCTTCACTTATCACTCTTCTTTATAATCCTGGTGAACAAAGACCCAGAAATGAAGCATTGCCATTGCTCTTTTGAGCAAAAGCATAACCTTAACGACACTTTCTACTAGAAATCGGTTTCTTGAAGATAATAACGTCTCGCGCTTGGTGGGGCAAATTTGTTCCCGACCATACAAGAAAAGGCAAGACTCTAGAATGGATTATGTTCTATAGGAGAGGCCATCACTTGCGTGAAAAAGGTCTACCGTGCCGCTGATTGACGAATGATTTTGAACCAAGTTCCCCTGAAAGACATGTTTTTAGCCAACAGCAACCCTAGGCGGAGTGAGGATGACGGACTGCCCAATGACCACACTGGTCAACAGCTCCATGTGTCCGGTGTGTTCATCATCTTGTTGGAGCTGGTCTTGGTAGTGGAAAACCTGTTCCCCATCCTGGTGGTGGCTCTGTGGCTGCCACCACCCGCTAGAGGCGTCGGAGACAGACTTGTTGCTGCTTTCAGCCTCACTTGCATTCTCTCAGGTAAAAAGATACCTTTTGATTTAACTAACATTCTCTTAGTAACAAGAATTGACAGCTTGGTAGCTGCATTCTCTGTTCTTTTTCTTTTCTACTTTCTTATTTAAAGTAGATCGGTAAAGAAGCAAAATCATGATGTCAAAAAGAGAGCTTCCAACGAGCACTGATTTGATTTTTTTTTCATATTGAAATACGTTTAAAAAAACTCAAATGGCTTGAACCTGTATTGTTATTTTTTATACATCATAAAACTTTTCAGTGTTTTACTTGGGTATGGAAATTTCGTCTTTGTAATGGACACATCTCATGTTTATTAAAATGTCTGTTATGAAAGGAACTTGATAGGTGTGAACTAAGAAACCACTAATACATATTACTTAGCATAATCCTTTATGTTAACAGTCAGACTTACGTATTTGGTTTTTACAACCTTCAATATATCCTTGCTGTTTTTGTATCTTTGTATTAAACTATCTTAATTAGAACCAAAATGGCATTTAAAATGCTAACACAAATTTCTTCAATACGGAAATTGGTGTTTCAAAGGATAGCATTTATAATGAAGATTTGCTCATCGAATCTCCGAACATAACATGAAGAGCATGACAGTCGGTTCAAACGTGTCGTATTTTGTAACTTTGAATAAAGAAAATAAAAAATTTAATGTTCACAAAAGTCGCACTTCAAAAGGCGAGAAATTTGAAATTTTAGCTTTTAATGTTAATAACTTCATGCAATTTCGCGAACTTTAAATTGTCAGATAAATGTCATTTTTGAAATATCATTTGAATGTTAAATCGAGCTTCATACAGCTCTTTTGATATGAAAAAACATCATCTATTTTCTTTGCAACTTAAAACACAAACATTTTAAACCAACGCTTGGAATCTGCATCCGCCTTTGCTTAGACACTTAAAAAATAAGAGTAATTTTGTCGATATTAAGGAATATTTTTTTATATTTTTATTTTACAAAATGACGTCAATTGTAAAAAAAATTGCTTTGAACTATCGTCTTTACTCATTGTCACTCAACTCTAAGCACGCGACCGAAATGATAAACTGTGTCGCTAAAATTGCCAATTAGGAAGACCTTGAAAAGCTTTGCTAGTAATTATTATTGATTCTCTTAGTTTAGAGTGGCAACTCGAGAAAAATAGCAAAAATAACTGACGCCGTCGCTCCAGTTTTTAACACCTAACCTATTCCTGAGCTCCTTTGCTGCAACATTATCTGCCCGATACAGGGAGAAATCATTTTTTGGCATTTCTCTTTTTTTACATTTTTTTCCTCCATTTCATTCTTTCCTTCAAACTTCATTTCCGATGCGCTCTTGTTTTATTTTCATTGGCTGGCTGAAAATACATCCATATAAAATATCTTTTCTGAAATGTTTTGAAGTATCGAACATTTTTTTTTTATTTAGTGAAAAATCTAATTTCTCCTTTCTATCTTTTATTTTGCCTTCCTTTTTTTTTCATTTCGCGATCTTCGCATGCTCATTTCGTTTGCACCATTTTCATCGACCCCAATCTCTATGTGTTTCTCTTGTTGAGATGATGGTGTATGTTTTTTTTTTTTAGAAGGAGTTCTTTGTTGAGAGTGTTTTGCTATAGATTCTTCCTAGTATTTTTCAATAAAAAAATAAAAGTTGTTCATCATGACATATTTCATCTGTGAGGTCATTGTAGAAAGAAAACGCTGAAAATCGGTCTTACACAAGTGTGACTGTGAATACAGGACATGCTTTAGCTTAAACAATCAAAATCTTAAGGATGAGATCGTAGCTAAGAAAAAAAATGTTAATTTAAAATAGCACACTAAAAGAAATTAAGAGTTCGTTTCATCCTCCCCACCCCAAAATTTAAAAAAAATCTCTTTTCCTCTTTATTATCTTCCTTAAGCCTCGGCCATATCTTTTTAAACTTTGCTCTTTGACTAGACCATCTCATCTGACCATCAATAAATATTCAAAGCAATCTTTATGAATACACCAACCGCTATTTTATTTTTTGCTATTCCGTCCCACATTGTTTAAACTTAAGGTAAATGAACACTTATATTTATATTGACGCGGCATGTATCGATCTTACTTTATACACTTACATGCATAATGACGCGGCATGTATCAATCTTTCTTTATACACTTACATGTATAATGACGCGGCATGTATCAATCTTTCTTTATATACTTACAAGTATAATGATGCGGCCTGTATCAATCTTACTTTATACACTTACATGTATAATGACGCGGCATGTATCAATCTTATTTTATACACTTACATGCATAATGATGCGGCATGTATCAATCTTACTTTATACACTCACATGTATAATGACGCGGCATGTATCAATCTTTCTTTATACACTTATATGTATAATGATGCGTCATGTATCAATCTTACTTTATACACTTACATGTATAATGACGCGGCATGTATCAATCTTATTTTATACAAATTCGCCGTTGTTTGATACATTTTTAACACAACATTAGGACTAACAAATTTTTTGTTTCGTGCATTGGGTGATTTCTTGTTGTCATCAAACCGCGGTGTCTTCCGTTCTGTAAACATAATGGCCCGAATATTTAAAGTGTAACCACATAGATTTGTGGCAAGTTAAACAAACATGGACATATATAATTATGTTAACACATGAGTTCATCGCATGGGTCGCCCATATTCCAGAAAATTCGACTCAAAATTAGAGAAAATATAACTAATGGAGCGGGAAACGTGAGGTTTTTTTTTTAATTCATTTAGTTTCTTTTTTTTTTCATTGCACAAAACACATGTTCACACATAATCAAGACCTGAGCTTGCTATGGATTATGTAAACTATCATTAGAGACGATTTAACTAATTTTTAAGTCTTACCTTTTTTTTTCTCAGACTATTTTAAAAAATTTTCAAAAAAATTTCACCAAAAATTTTTACAAAAACGGAAGCCTATAGATTATTTGTCAATATACAAATTGCCGTCATGTTTACTCAACAAAGGTAGTCTAGAGCAAGTTTGTTAATGGCCATTGACATATTCGAATGCAAAGTAGCTGGCGTTCAGCTAAATATTTGTAAAATTTTGGATAAGTTAATTATGCCTAATGAGTCTGAAAACATACACATAATCATAGCGTCTTCAGCAAGCATTATAGACTTCGCATTATGATTGTGAATCTAAATCTTACAGAAAAAAAAGATATAGATCTAGATAAATTTGTGGTCATTAATATTGGAAATATTCATTCAAGATTACCATGCTATCTATTTTAATCAAATTTAATATGTTGTCTCTAACATTGTATTTCAACTCTAAATCTGAAGAGTGTGACAGATTTAAAAAAGCAAAAATGGTATAGGATTTTAAAAAAGCCAAAGCTTTGTATGTATGTAATCTAGAGTGTTGCAAAATTCGTATACACAAGCTAATCTTAAAAGAACTATAAAGAGAGAGAGAGAGAGAGAGAGAGAGAGAGAGAGAGAGAGAGAGAGAGAGAGAGAGAGAGAGAGAGAATAAAAGAGACAGACAGACAGACAGATAGACAGGGAGAGGGAGGGAGAGACAGAGAAGGGGAGGGAGAGTGAAGGAGTGAAAATTAACTGTAGACAAATAAAAAGTTCATAATTTTTAGATACTTGATTGTTCAATTGATTTCATCGTTAGGTTGGTAAGAAAGTAAGTAGATACATAGAAAGATAGATGAATTAAGAAAATGTTCGTTAGTTTGAGAATATCATAAGTAGTCGCATGTATATAGCAATCAAAAGGTACATCAATGTATATGATAAATGATTAGATGGGCAGGTCGAAGATGATTATAGACAGATCGATCGATGAAATATAGATAAATAAATAGAAAGTTGTATGTGTGATACCCCAAAAAGAACGCTCCACCAAATAATGTGATGAGTGTAATAAGTAAGTGAATCTATTGTGATGATCGATCGCAAAGGCACACAAGACATTTGGAGCTAGCCGAGGCGACATTAATCCTGGCGTTATAGATTGTTCATAGTATTAGGTTTTTCAGTAGTTACTGGTATTATTTGGTATAATTATTGATAAGTGGGCAAATAGATAGATCATAGACAAATGGATTGATAGATATATATAGATAGATAGACAGACAGAAAGGTTAAATAAAATAAAGATGGATGGCTAGATAGATAGAATTTATTAATTTAATTAAAAGACAAATTGTTCAAAATTAGGCCTACAAAAATAAATATTTGATTTAACACACTAATTTTTTCAAGCAGAGTTGTGACTCTCAATCAGTTTTTTAAAACTCGATTTTATCATGGTCTGGCCTTGAATTTTTATTATTAATGATGTTTAACGGGTACCATTTCAGCAGGTAAATTTCGACCTAAAAGTGCTCATTATTTAATCAATTCCAGCAGCCCCCACAGAAATGTTGTTTTTTTTATATTTCAGCCCTTGTGCCTACTCCCCTCGGTCTGGCCTCCTATTTCTCTGGAGGCTGGTACGGTGGCGCCCCGACATGCACCACGTACCAGGTCACGTCCGTCTGGTGCAACCTGTCTTCGCTGGTTCTGCTGACCTACATCTGTGTCAACTGTCACATCGCGGTGCGCCGATTGGTCAGGTTAAAACCACCAGGCCGCTGTCCATCGTGTCACAGAACAGTTCTTGCGGCAGACTCTGCAGTATCTGAGTCCAGAAGTGGCCATGTGTCCTCCGAAAACGGGCACAAGTATGAGCAGACGGCGGAAACGAGTGAGCCTAGAAGAGAACACGATGAGAGGAATCAACAGCTCCAACATTCGAATCAACGAAATATACAGAGCCCTGGTCAAGACTCATATGGTCAATGTAATGGAGTTAATAAGACACGACAAAAACTCTCCCTGGGGATAGACGCATCGCCTATTGTATTAGGTTACGCAGAGAATAGTTTGGTTGACATAGACTTTGAGGATGAAGCCAATAAGATGGGAAATACATCTACTGGAAATGGTATAATTAAAAACACTAAAAGAAATACAGCAGTTTCTCAAGCTAGTAAGGCAGCATCTACGCGAAGCATCACTGCCGCGGAATCAAATGATGCTTGCAAAGAGAAACCACAATCGAGAATCGAAGAAGATTCCACCGCAACTGTTGCGGGTCTGGACGCTTCAGATGCTTTGCTGACGCAAAATGCACGGACAGTGATGGCTTGTGATGCGACTTTGCAACAGACAAATAGTAACTCAGATCGAAACGCTGAGGACGGAGCATCACCACGGTCGAATCCTTGCTCAAATCTAGATCAACACTACGGTCCTGAGAGTCAGTCGAGCATTCTTGGCGCCGGAGAGTGCCATACTCGAGATTATGTGTCTCTGGCCTTGTTCTTTCTATTTTCTATGACACTGGGAATATCTTCCTTACCCGTGGCTGGATTTGGCCCTGATGGGATGCCTCATGGCGACACCTCTTGCAGATCCTGGCTAGTGCCCACACCTATCTTGACCAGGGAGAGGGCGTTCTTTGTGGCGTTTCTGACCCTCGTCTACTTTTGCTTGCTTGTGGGGTGTGGCTCGGGTATATGCGTTTGTATGCAGGTAATTCTTAGCTATACAGTTATGTTAATCTTTTCACCCTTCTATATTTCTCTTTTTTGAATGGCAATAAACTTGTGTTAATATGTAACAGGCTCTTAAATATGAACGGTCTTTCTTTACTTAAGTTAGTAAATTCAAATTACCTACCTTCCACATAACAGGACTTTGGTATTTTTTTTAATTGAATAGCCATAGGGTTATATTTAAAACCTTCACATCCCTGATTAAAACTCGTTCATTTTATGCAATGGCGAGCTGAGAGAAGTTTATTACAATAGTTCGATTTAAGCTTTTTTATGTTTAGGTTACTTTTTTCATTTTTTTTCGTATCGAAATTTCTTTTCCATACCTATTTATTCATCTTTTTACATCATTAAAAAAACTCCAAGCAAAACGGCCTTGTACGTGAAAATAAAAAAAAGCTTAGAATAGCGTGATCTTCATAAACAAAAAGGTGCTTAGGGAGTGAAATGTTCGTTGTAAAATTTAGAATAGCTTCATCGTCATAAAAAAAAAGAAACTTACGGAAAATGTCCGTTATAAATCGAAACTAACATTTATGTTTGATTCATATTTTCATGGGTGTAAAGGTCAGCAAGCGCATGAAGCAGGAGAGGCGACGCAAGACCCGTCTGTATCACGAGGAGGAGGACGTCCCTGATCTGGGCCAGCTGTACGTCCTGGACTGTATGAGACGACATTACAGTATGGCCTGTATCGTCATGGCCGGCATCCTGACATGGGTTCCGTCAACAGTACGTTACAGTCCAACGCACTTCAAATCGATCTTCATTTAAAAAAAAAATTCTGGATCTAAAGAAAAAAACCCAACAATACAGAAAATAACTTATTGTGTAAAGAATATTAAGTTAGTAATCTTAAATCATTTATTAATTTTCAGGCTCAGGCTAGTTATATCATCTAATGTAACCACTGAAACTGGAAACGGTTGATAACAATACGCTGTTGATGAGAGGTGAAGACTAAAGCGGCAAAACTACATTATGTAACGTTCAAAGTTTGACAGGCGCACAGAACATTTAGGTCCACCAAATCAATCACACTCTTCCACACTGCTCATCATTGAGTTTGATTATTTCTTGCATTTTTTTTATATTGTCTCTATGGCAAAAACACCTTGAAAGCTAATATTATCAAAATGTATCTAGCTCATTTTATTATTTAGCTTATTAAAACTAAGAAAGTCCACGCAAAAACGCAATGATTTAAATTAGTTATAGATTAAAAAAAAAAAACACTAAGATATTATTAATTTATGTTTTTAGTATTCTTACCGTGTTCTCCAACCTACGCCTACTCTATCTCATGTAAAATGCGGTATAAAGATTGTTTTCTTGGCCCAGTCGGGCCTGTTCACAAGCAGCTTGTTGAACATACACGTCGGAGCGGGTTACACCAAATTTTATTCCCAACAATATAATTCGTTTTGGTTGACGCATAGACAAATGGTAAACGACGGGTCTGAAGAGTGCTGGAGGCGGCTCTTTACGTTATTGTTATAGCTGCATAGTTTCTTCCTTTTATGTCCGTGATGTAATTTTTGTCTGCTCAAGATGTATTAATGCAGAATAGCTTGGCTTTCTAATCATTGCTGCTAATGCTTTGGCTATCGTATTTTCCATATGGAAAAAAAATTGAAATACCCGATTCAATTACTTTTTTTTTACTGAAAAGCAATCATCCAGCCTGTAGTAATACGAAAGAAGGGGGATAGATATATGATTGAGATGAAAGAGTATGACGAGTTAAGACAGTTGGAATAGAAAAATATATTGTGTGTAATTAGATTAATAAATTGTTTAGTAAGTAAATACATTAATATATCCTTTAGAGAATATATGGATAGAAAGTTAGATAGACAAATAAATAGATATTACGGGGATGATTATATAAGAAATTGATATATAGAAAGAAAGATAAAGAAGGTACTTTTATAGTTTAAAAGAAAAGAGGAAAAGAGTTTTGAATCATAAGGTCTTTCGTAGAATAAAAAAGGATAGACAATAATGGAGAAACTTTTGACATGAATGCAATATAATTACGTGGTGATTGATGGCTTGAGTTTTAAAAAATGAACACAATGATCATTTCTCAGATTTTTATATATCTGCATCCAGAAAACGACAGCTAGACAGATAGAAAGAAAGAAAGAAAACTAGATAGATAGATAGATAGATAGATAGATAGTTTAAGGATTAATGTGAATTTTTGATTAAGGACCTCAACTGCGGGTGTGTGAAGAGATTTTTAAGGCACGATCGCCTACAACTATAGATAGATAGATAGATAGATAGATAGATAGATAGATAGATAGATAGATAGATAGATAGATAGATAGATAGATATAGATGGATAGATAGATACATTTATTGATAGATATATAGATAGGCAGATTGATTGACAGATATGACTATGAAGAAACAGATAGATAGAAAAATAGATTACGAGACATAATTATGGAAAGATAGATAGATAGATAGATAGATAAATATATAGGTTGAATGACTTAATTATGAACAGATAGATTTATTGTTAGATAGATAGATAGATAGATAGATAGATAGATAGATAGATAGATAGATAGATAGATAGATAGATAGATAAATAGATAGATAGATAGATAAACAGATAATTGGATTGATAGATAAACAGATAGATACGAGTTAATAAAAGACCAGATAAGCAGACGCATGTCAAGATTAATTCCCCCTTCCATAAAGAGCTATAGAACTCAAAGCCGATGGATGGGAAGCTGAGCAAAAAATATTATGCTGCTGTCAGTATTGGCTTTCTTAATAGATCTCGTTTTGTTGAGATTCATAACAAAAAGATGCGTAAAAAGTCAATATCCCAGATAGGTTTTATGTCAGCCATATGGAACTGATTGCTAAAGAAAGTGAAGCCTCAGAATAAAAAGAAGGATTTTTATAAGAGAACGTTCATAAAGACAAAATAATTATTTCCATCATGCGGTAGACATTAGGAAACTCTTTTAATAAGTGAAATTAGGTTGGTCTAGTCTAAAGGGCATCTCAAAAACCAAATAGCAGAAATTATTTTTCTTTCATGATCGAAACATTGAAAAGTACATAAATATTTAGCTATTGTATCTTCAATAATCGACAAATATCTTTATCACCCCTACTCCAACCTCTTTCATCAAGCTAATGCTGAATCACCCCTACTCCAACCTCTTTCATCAAGCTAATGCTGAATCGCCCCTACTCCAACCTTTTTCGTCAAGCTAATGCTGAATCACCCCTACTCCAACCTCTTTGATCAAGCTAATGCTGAATCACCCCTACTCCAACCTCTTTCATCAAGCTAATGCTGAATCACCCATACTCCAACCTCTTTCGTCAAACTAATGCTGAATCACCCCTACTCCAACCTTTTTCGTCAAGCTAATGCTGAATCACCCCTACTCCAACCTCTTTCGTCAAGCTAATGCTGAATCACCCCTACTCCCACCTTTTTCGTCAAGCTAATGCTGAATCACCCCTACTCCAACATCTTTCATCAAGCTAATGCTGAATCACCCCTACTCCAACATCTTTCATCAAGCTAATGCTGAATCACCCCTACTCCAACCTCTTTCATCAAGCTAATGCTGACCTTACAGAAGGCAGGCGTCGAGGTAAGCGAGCCGACCCTGATGTACTCCAACATCGCCACGTCCCTGCCGGGGCTGCTGAATCCTCTGCTCTACAGCCTGGCACTGGCCAGGTACCGCACCGGCTACAAGGCTCTCATAGAGAAATGTTGCTGTAAGCGACGCAAGCTCAAGCCCCACCCAATGAAGAGTAAGTAATGGAGGTATGAATGCATGAAGCAACTGATACCTAACAATTACCTGTGAGTCATAATTATAATTATTAGCCATGTTCTTACTTTTCTAATGAAATAAGACTTTGTGCAATAATTGCTTGTGAGTGAATAACGTTGTTCGGTTTGTTCATTTAATTATAAAAACTATATGAAGAAGGGCTCTGAAGCGCGAGGGATCACGTAGCTCTGTTATGTGCGCAACATCCATTGACGTAAATAATTATGTTAGTTTTTTCCCTTTCCATCTTCTAATCAGATGTAAAAAAAAAAATTCCTGCTTTTATGGACTGAATCATATTGATCAGAACCAGTGAAGAACAAAACTGGCAGTGAAATTATCGCATTGTTTTTACTTTCATAATCTAAGTCATAGTTTTTTTCGCGATATGGGCCGCAAAATTAAGAGGGAAATCAAGAATTATTGACTTAGAATCAAGATCAGTTATTTAAAAAAAATTACCAAGCTAATATGTTCGTTTCTGTGTTTCGTATTTTAAAGGAAGTTTCAAGATAGAATAGTCTCTCAGTTTATTCGCGTTTCCAGTTTTAGCCTAAGTAGCCAGAGTATTTATTCTAAAAATCGATGCCATAGAGAGCTGGGTTTTTTGTAATCTGATTGCTGCTAAACAAGGAAGGATATGTGGCATTATATGTCTAGTTATAAAGTTCATGGGTCATAGTGCCATTTGTGCACGTATCATATTATTGGTTTGTAATATCAGCGCTGTTGTCCTTGGCTGCAAAGCTTCGACGTTTTTTTAAAGGTTGCTTTTTGTTGGACGATTATCCTGGCTACTCCTAGTTTTAAGCCTACGTCTTGCTGTAATGTAATTTTATACTGTATAAACCTGAAAGCATTGTGGACGAGATTGGCAAGACCATTCAATTACATGCTGAACTGAGAGAAACATTTGGAGAGATTGTTCCCTGCTTCGTCAACTCGACACGAGTATTAGGCACAAGAAGAAGCAGGAAACATTGTGAAGGAATCACTCGAGTGCCGGTCTCTCCTGAGGCAAACTCTACAGACATACTG
Source organism: Elysia crispata (assembly GCA_033675545.1). NCBI lineage: Eukaryota > Metazoa > Mollusca > Gastropoda > Plakobranchidae > Elysia > Elysia crispata. The sequence continues at coordinate 164,750 of JAWDGP010001700.1, read as the reverse complement.
AGATTTATCTAGATACACATTGCTCTGTCCAAAAGCATTTAAAGGATATCGGCTGTTCTCTTCATTCTTTCTAAAGATAGCTTTTCTCTCATTCGGTCGTAGAGTATAATAATTTTTTTTTTCTCTGAGGCACAGGTTTCTCAATGAAATCCGATTTACTTTTTATTTCAGGTTGATTTTAATTAATATCAAATTAAAATTTGATGGTAAATACAATTATTTCCAAACAAGCTTCAAATCATTTTTATGTTTTTGGGCCGAACAAACCTCAGCCTAGACTGTATAACCTAAATCGAACTTGCCTTTTAAAATTGTAGATGTTGATCGAAACAAACGAAATGAACCCGAAAAATCAATTTTATAGTAAAGCACTAGGGCACCTTAAAAGATTTGGAATACCTTTAAATAAAGGAATCTTTTAATTTTATGAGAGATAAAGGATGTGAAACTCATTCAGCACCTTTAACATCCTCTGATCTATGCCGTGTCTACAAATGAATGTTGTAAATGATAGCACTTTTTATAAATACTTTGTACATTCAAAGCTTAAAAAGAAAAACTTTTGGACTCGGAAATCAACGGTAAAAGTGAGTTTAGTCAGTCATGAGATAATAAATCCACTTTAGTTTTTTAAGCACTTTGTAAATTCGTAACAAAGTTTTACTTCCAAATTATTCCTTTTTGAGCAACAGAGAAGTAAATGTTTGAAACAGCATATCACTTTGGTCTTTTTACTAGATACTTCACTGCCTTAAGTCAAATACTCGTTTTTATACTTGAGGTAAATAGGGAAGTTTAAGGAACCTTTGTCATCGGCTCAACCAAGTTCTGAAGAATTTTTAAAGCTGAATCAACTCAATACAATGATTAATGCGTAATCACTCTATAACATATTGCTGACTTCTCATATGCCCCATCCCCTTTGCAAACACTCTCTCCCAGAAGTTCAGACAAACTTAGAAGGATCTCCCAGCGCTACCACAAGCGTGGAAATTACAATAGACCCGACTGGCCAGAGACACCTCTGTTTACACGGAACCAGCAACCCAACCTTCAACAGCGAGCTGGATCAGCTACTTCAGGTCGACGAGGATGAGGAGCTCGAGGACGACGATCTGGAAGATGATGAGGACTATTGCCCAGAGGATAGCGACTCGCTGGATCAGGAGAAAGACTTGGACATTCCGAAAGCTGACGCTGTCACGGCTGTCACTGAGCGGACGCCGCTGCATGCGGTTTCCATGGCTACCTCTGGGGTTGGTCAATCCTTTAGAACTGTGCTTGTCAACAGACCGGGCGTGCACAGGCAAATCAACAGAGAAATCAAAAGTACAAAACAAGACAAAGACGCGTTACTGCTTTCCTCCTCTACTTTTGGCGATGATGAAACAGGGTTGTGATTCATAATCTAAATTGTGCTATTTTATCAAAGAGTGATTTATCAAAATACATTCGTATGTTTTTATTGTTGTTGCCCATCTGTTCTGTCACATTGATACATGATAGTCACAATGAACAAATAAATGTATTGCGTTTGTTTTATACCTTTTTAATCCAGTTCATAAAACTCCCACAATATTCTTTTCTTGTTTTTTGGGGTTTTTTTTATTTTTTTTTTTTTAATTTCGTGTTTTTAACTTTTAAAAGTTTCTTATATCTTTCATATTTTGCGTCTGATTAAAATTAAAAGATAAAAATATAGTTCATTGGTGTTCCTGTAACCTCTTCGACACCCACCAAACAAGAACGATGTGTGTTAAGGACATGTGTGTACTTACCGTTGCGATTAACCCAAGTCACTTACGAATTCTGATACGCATTTTTATTTTTGCAGCTTTATCTCGTCCAACTGTCGTTTTAATTTGAAATTTACAAAATAGAATACAAAAAGGAGACATTTTGATTACTTGAAGTGTTCATTATTTCTCCACTTCTCTAAAATATTAGCTGCCATTAGAATTTTGTAGGACCTTGTTTCTTAAAATTGTTTTTTTTTTTTTTTTTCCATTTCATGACGTCTATATACTTAAAAAATTTTCTGCCTACCTTCAGTTATCAGCCAAACTGAATATTTTTATCAAACAGTCGTATGTATTTGTTGTTGAATTATCAAGACTAATGCTCCTTCTTATTATAGATCTTTATCATACTTAAAACCCTTTTTCACCTTAAAAATTGATTCCCTACACATGTCTTAACATAACAAATCCTTCTTGTGGCCTCTGAGAAACCAGCATTAAACAAAATTCTATCCTACCGTTTTTAACTGGTTCACTTGGTTCTTTTTATATTTTTTTTTCTTTTCACTCTTGAAAAGGCTTATTTAGGTATTGCTTATTCAGTATCACTGAAATTTCTCTCTCTTTCTCTCTCTCTCTCTCTCTCTCTCTCTCTCTCTCTCTCTCTCTCTCTCTCTCTCTCTCTCTCTCTTCCTCTTGTTCTCTCTCTCCATCTTTCTGTCTCTCCTTCTGGTTTTCCCTCTTCTTCATCGATTTTAATTAAAGATTAAAATGTTTCATAATGTTTGCCTATAAAAGTTCCTATCCTCATTTGATCAAAATGTATGACATTTAAATGTTTTCGAAAGAATTAATTGCATTCATATGTTGCCCGAACACTAGTGTCGATGCGTAATAATTCGAAATGTCATTTTACACAGCGTACATTGTAACATTAATTCAGTCATCATCACTGCTAGCTCAAGCAATTAGCTCAAAACGTGACAATCCTTGAGAGTAATTAAAACACAGATCTGTCACGCGGAGAAATATTAAACACAATCGAGAAAGTTTCATATCCGTTCGTATAAAAACTGGTGGGTGTAATCTTGTATTAAAAGTAGAAAAAAAGCAAACTGTTCTGGAGGTAATTGAAGCTTTTAGTTGTGTTCTTTAGAATGTTTCTTAATGAGATTAAAATGTACTCAATGACATGTGTTTCTTGAGGAAAAACTTTAAAAGTTACTGATGTGAAAATTATATTAAAAAAAAAAGGGCAACAATTATAACGGTAAAATAAAAATATTCAGAAAAAGGTGAACAGGGTTGATATGGATAAATAAACATCTTCTACTCCATAAACAAGTCAAACACTAAATTGAAAAGTTATTTTGACATCAAATACTCATGCACGTAGTCACAATGCGTTTCATGAAAACAAAAAAAGGAAAGGATAAAAAAGTGAAGGAAAAAAGAACGTGTTATTGTTGTTTACCATCAACTGTTTTTTTCTTAAACATCTGTGTAAAAATTAAACCCATATATTTATTATATCAGCGATTTATTCTCAAATTTAAAGGGGGAGGGGTTAATAAAATTTCCCATTTGCTCCTATATTTAATGAAGCAGTGTTGATTGACATTTAACACGTTTTAAGATATTTTATGTATTTCAATCTTCAATGCTATTTCTTTGTTCATTCGAACAAGCAAAAAGAAAATCAATACGTGGCACATAATTGCAAAACATCAAGTTCTCTTCCCAAACTGAGGTAAATCTTGTAAGTTGTTAATCAATCAAATACGTCCAGGTCTAAAAGTCTTTCATTATGCAAGTTTCCTCTATTCACTAGATCTAGATCGGAATATAAAAGAAAGCAAAGAAGAGCTATAGCAAAAGTTTCAGATAAGGCAAGCGAAACCCGCCTCTATAGTGCCCATCAGCATCCTAGATTTTGCCCGTATGCTCATTTCCTACTTTACCAACAGTGGCCCATCCCAACAATCAAGTCTGAGGATCACCTACAGAAAATGATCGCAAGCCATGAAGAGAAGAATCTCCCTTGCAAGGCAAGAAATCAATAGGTATGGTCGTTCCCCTTTAGCATTATTGAGCATGATGTCAATACTAATTCTGTTATTGCCTGCCAGTGGGTACTGGTAGATCCGTTCTCTGTGGAGATCACGCACAGCTCGGGAAAGGTAATAATTCTTAACAGTGCCACTGGTCAGATTGGACACTATTACTGTGGTTATCCTTTCACAGCAATGATACCCATCAGTGCCAAGTCTTTCATTTCCTCTGATATTGTGATACAAAGCATTTTCGATCGATGTAAAAGAAAAGCCGCGGTAGATTTACAAGGACTCAGTAGGCTCGTGACAACCATTATATATAAGATTTTGTGTATTTTAATCAAACGGCCTCAAAATTGTCCTAAAAAAAGGAAATTTCATATTTTTTTCCCTGGCAAAGAAAGGCGAAAAAAAAAAGATCAAAGTGAGGTGCGTTGCAGAAAATCCAAAGGAGATAACTAGATATTGTCGAGGTCAGTTTATCTTAGGCAGTAACTTTTGTCAACAATCAGAAAATGAATGCCATGGTAAACGAAATAGGTTGTTGAAAGAATAGTAAAGCTTCATATCGATAGCATTCCAACTCATAAAATTAAACACTGACGTCAATGAAAGCAATATGACAATGTTCAAAGAATTTCCTCTGATTTTTTTTTCGAAAATCGGTAGGACACAGGCCCCGAGAAGATATCACTCTTGCAATTTGTCCGTGATGACGGATTAAATCGGCGAAGCCAAAATGCGAAAAAAAAAAAGAAAAGAAAATAATGTTTGTGACAGAGGTGACAACTTTCTTACACTGATATAGAGGGGAAGCAACTGAATGGAAGAATTAAAACCTCCGCTGCAGATCCCTTGATTGGACTTTGCTGTTTGGCAATGACGCTCAATCTACAAGCAGCGTTAGATCATCGTTCGGTGACAAGACTATCTAGGAGATACTGATATTAGAAAATAATGCTGAGATTACAGAGCCAGTCTTTGTAAAAGATTTTACCTTTCAGGTTGAGTTTTCTTAAACAACCAAAGGATCCAGCCAACGTAAAAAATAACCGATGAGCCATTAAAAAACGAATATCTGTGTTACAAATGGGTGCCTTGATTGGAGCAATAATATCTGATTATTTTAGTTGTTTTTTTTTTTGTTTTTTTTAAATGGACAAAAATCAAATGTTCAACCAGCAATTATGAAATTCACATGCCTTGGTCGTTGCCTGTGAATATTCTTTGGAAAGATATATGTAGGTATAAGATAGAATCTACGCATTCGTGTGAAGCTATTACCTCGGTAACATAAAAATCGGTGCAATTCTTACAGGAAGAGTGAGAGAGCGTAAGAAAGGAGAAGAAACAGGGAAAGAGAAAGGGCAAGGAGCAGAGTGAATTAAAAATGAATAAGAAGAAAGACTCGGGACGACAGAGTCAAAGAGATAAAAAGACCAAGTCACACAGACTCTGAGGAAGAAATAGAGGAAGAGCAAGGGGAATCATAGCGACAGTTAAAAAGGACCTATATTGATTAAGATAGAGAGAAAGAGAGTGGGGCTAAAGGCCCAGAAAGAAAGGAATTACATACAGGAATGACAAAACTTATGAGATTGACGTGTAAGCAAGCGACTAACTAGACGGATGAACTATCAGAAGCAAGCAGCAGCAGATAGAGGCGAGGGTTTGGGAGGGGGGGGGGGGAGGAGGGGCGGAGGAGCGCTCACGTTTAAGACATGGTTGTATCATTTCTCATGAGATCCATCTGAAGAGATTGGCACTGTGATGAGATGAGACTCTCTATGATTACCCAAACCCATCCTACCAATCAATGCAAACATTGTAAGAAAATAAGCTCGTAGCGAAATACCAGGTAATGATGGGAAACCTCCAGGGCTCAGGCTAAATTGGCAGGGAGTAGGGACAGCCAAATAAGGTCTTTCTCAATCACGTTATGGTTTTGTGGCATTTGTTTGTTCTTGATGATTTCGTTAGCGATATATCAGGAAAATGTTTAATGTACTCACAGGCCATTTTAGTTAGGTTTTAAAAGAAATTAAGAACAGAACAAAGTAAAAAAAAGAGTAGATTTGCATTTTAGATTGATGCGGTTGATGAGAAAATAATGAATGGATATTGTTTTACAAAAATTTATAGAAATAGTCAAAAAAAAAAAAAAAAGGGGGGGGGGGAGGAAGGACAAAGGTCGTTGCTGGAATAGAAAAATAAAACAACAGTGATGCAAATCAGAATATGGGAGAGCAGAGCGGCATTGCTAGGAATAAGAGCAGGACAAAAAAAAGCAAATGGCTTTGTTGAAAAGACCCGTAGGATTGTTAATTTTTCCTGTGAATCCTGTAGATACGATCAGACCCCCCAGATCAAGTTTTACACAACTAGCTTATAGATTTTTTTCAAGTGATTGTTCATAACGAACTTAAACTTAAGTTTTGCATCGCCAATGGATCTGCATATTATTATATTGTTCTAAGCGAAAGAGATGTAGTCAAAGCGCTTTTTCCCTTCTTTGGAGAGAGAGAACATTTTTCTTTCTATTTTTTTTTAATTAATGATGCATTCAAATCAACTCCGTTCGAAAGAGAAAACATAAAGGTTAGGATCTCTTCCTACAAAATTAAAACAAAAATTAATTAAAGCTTGTTTTATTCTTGTGTGAATCTTTGATCTTTTTTTATGAGTTGAAGTTTGCTTCAATATAATAATAATAATTATATATATACATGGAAGATCTAAAATGCGTAAATCAGAACGAAAAGTTTTGTTTTTTTCTTTTCATTTGACCTTGTATATGTGAAGCCCATCCTATTCAAGGTATCATTATCGTTAAGGAGATAGAAAGATATTTTGAAGTTGATCCCTTAATGGAGCAATTACGTTTTTCCCGGTTTATTCATTTTGAAAATCATTAGACGTAAAGAAATTGTGCTGCCATGAATATTCTGGAATAGTTATATAAAATATCGTTAAAGAATTGAGCATTTGTGTAACCTCCTTTTCAGGGTTTCAAGCATATTTTCTTTAACCTCAGTTATTTGATCTATAAAATATGAAGGAAAATAAATTAGCGTTTTTTTTTTTCAGGAAAATTAGGACGCCAATGATGAAGGAGTGAGTTACATTAATCTATGTGTCTGCTCCAGAACCAAATGAATGGTATGTGAATACTTTGGGAAGAATTTTTATACAGCTGAAGGTTAAAGGTTTGTGATTAGGCTTGTTTTGCATATAAGCGAAAATACCATTGTAGGAAAAAAACGTCAAAGACCATTGGGCTAAACATCGCTATTTATCTGAACTATAATCCAAGATTTTCGTTGTCCCTTCAATAATTTTCTTATAGCTGTAAAGCTTTGATGATAAGGAGGGGACGTTGAATAGTTTTAAAAGCAAATGGATGTGACTAAGAAGATTTACTGCTAAAAGGTTTAGAAAGTGAAGCACTCCACCAAAATCACTGCTGCTTACACAGTAAAATCTCTCTTTCTCTCCCCCTCCCTCCCTCTCTCTCTCTTTCTCTCTCTATGCATCTATCTATCTACCTATTTATCTTACCTATTTGTCTGTAAGCATGGCTCTCAGTCAGACTCTTCCTCTTTTCCATTATTCTCTCTCTCTCTCTCTCTCTCTCTCTCTCTCTCTCTCTCTCTCTCTATATATATATATATATATATATATATATATATATATATATATATATCTTTACCGTCTATGTTTGATGATTGTATGTGGATAGCGCTCGTCAGATGATGGTAGGCACAGTGTGCAGACTGTTGCGGTTGACATTCCAGAGGAGAAAGGGTTTTATTACCTATCCATCTGTCTATCTCAGTCAACCTCTCCTTTTTCTCCTCTCAGTTTGTCTGTGTGTCTCTTTGTCTATATGCCTCTCCCTCACTCTCTCTTACAACTCTCTCCATCCCCTCAGGATTCATCTGATTTCCTTTCTGAAAACAACAAATCGTTAATGAATAACTATGTACAATAAAGGGAATCGACTGATTCTATACATTCCCAATCTGTTGCAGATCCATTAAACCGCTTATTAGAAAGCTGTAGATTTTCGCGTTAAGTGCATAAAAATACTGCTCTGCGTGATTTCTTAGCCGCGCAATTGTTTCTACATGATAATAAATGTTTAAAAAATCTGTAATTAGATTTTGATTTTACAAAATGAGGTAAACATTCCTATCGCATTGTACATAAGAAAGTCTTCTTTTGCCGTTGCATCATGGCATGACACCTTGAGGGAAATAAATTTGCTCGGAATCTTGTATGTTGAGTAAAAAAAAAGCTCACTATATAGATCATGGTAGCTGGTTTTTTTGTTATTATCTTTTGTTTTTTCGGAAACATGAGGGGGGGGGGGGGGGTAAAGGTGGGGGGACAAGCTCGGTAGTCTGGGATAAAGGCAAAAGGCAAGAGTGTTTCTTATAAATAAATGGAAATATCATTCTAGTTAACGTTTCAAGGGAAGCTTTTGCCCATTAGCAGCTACTGCATCCTACTTCAAGTCTTTAAGTTTGTCAAAAATGACGAAATGATTATCAGCATAATTATTTGTCACCAGGATAATTGTTGTTTTGCGCTTTTAAGTGCATTTTTACAGAAACTGCGTGGGCCACTAGCAGCATGAAAATCGAATACATATTCTGCCTCTCAACTTGGGAGTATAAAAAGTTGAAGAGTAACAGAAAGGTCCGTCTATTATTGAAAGCTCGCTTCATATTTTATTTTACAAGGCTCACTAACTTGAAAGAACAAGATGTAGCTTTATCTCAATAATTTTAAAGTGTAAAAGAATTCCACCATTTTCTATTTCCCTAGGGTTAAAATGAATTGCTCTAGTAGTCCACGTACTGAAAAACCTAAAAGTATAGACTACCAAGAAAGCTATCTTTATCCACTCGTCGTAAAACGCATTAAGTTGTCTCTCTTCTCTAACTCTGTCCTCTAAGGTCATAAATCTCGTGTTAGCTACAGAAAAGGTTACAGTCAGTTCGCTGACCGGGACAGTGTTTACGGCACCTTTCCGAGACAGATTACTGTGAACGGGCAAAAGGGGGTAAAAGCCTGGGTGAGGAAACAAGACGCGACAATTGCTGGTGGACAGAAACTTTCATAGCGACCAATCGATCGGGGCACTCGGGTGTCCGCACTGGCCCACTTTTTAAAATAAACGAAGCAAATTGGTGGTCCTAAAAAAGAGAAAAAAAAAGGGGGGCTGAGAAGGGAAATGAGGATAAATGTTGATAAAGATCGTTAAAAAGATGTGTAAAAAAAGGGGAGAAACATAATTACGATACAAAGTTATTTGAGTTGTTTGCATTGAAAGGAAGACAGGTGAAGTCTATAAAACGGGGGAGGAAAAGGGTGGGAATAATGAAAGAAAAACTAAAACATTCCGGTAGAGAACAATAATATTATTCTTGTTTGCTTTAAGGAGGAAAAAGGGAACTAGTAAGTTGGGGAAGGGGGACGTGGGATGCTAGGATTATGCAAAATTTATTCGATATCATAATGTTATCATGTCTTATCTGTAATGAAAACTCCATTATGTTTTATATGCGAATATAAAAGCCAAAACATTAGCCCTCCTTTACCCATGGTTATTAAAAAAGATGAAAGAAAAAAAGAAAATAAATGATAAGCATACGAGAAAAGAATGAGAAAGCCATAGAGAGAGAGAGAGTGAGAGAGAGAGAGAGTGAGAGAGAGAGAGAGAAAGAAAGAGAGAGAGGATGTCACAGAAAATAAGAGGGACAGGGACATTGAAAGAGAGAAAAAGATACAGAAAAGGGGAAAGAAAGAAATAAAGAGAGAGAGAGAGAGAGAGAGAGAGAGAGAGAGAGAGAGAGAGAGAGAGAGAGAGAGAGAGAGAGAGAGAGAGCAAGAGAGTGAGAGAGAGGCAAAAGAAAAAAACAAGTTTGTTGAACCAGTTTGTGATTTACAAAGCCTAGTACAATGGATTTCCCAGTAATTCAGGCGAAAAAATAGATAACTAAAAAATATGTCAGTCATCCCTAAGGGTTTTAAAATCATTTCAGTATTAAAAAAAAAATTCCCGGTACATTTTTACATTTATTTTTCTTCTAAGTAATGGAATTCAGTCTGAACAAAGCTCAGGGATTTAAACGAAGAAGGAAAATGGAGCCATTTACTTCAGAAGGAGAAATTCGAAAGTTATCCTTGAACTAACTTCAGTGGAATCTTTTTTGCCCTTGCGAAACTTTCAAACAGCAATCTTTTCTTTCATAAATACAAGTTATTTCTAAGAAATTTCTAAGGCATGGTTTTTAAAACATTAAAATTAAGGTCATACATGCAACTACCATTGTCCTGATTTTGTTAAAATAGTTTGTTAAAAATGTTGCATTACTTATAATATGGACTTAAATTTAAGCGGTTACTTGATTATAATTTCAACTGATCATATTTTTTTAGGATGATATGACATTAATGATTACATTGAATATATTCACAGAAAATATGCCTGGTGAAAAAGGGAATGGGGCGATATCTAATAAAATAGTCTACATCTTCTGCGCAACGATGAGTCCAAAGTCTAGAATAACATACCTACAGATTTTAATGCTGAGAGAAAAATATTGAAACAAGCCAGTAAAAAATTTGTCACAGACCTGTTGAAACAATGTAGTACCTAGATTTAGGATTGGAAAAACAAAAGTCCAGCTCACGTCTATCTTACTTCTTTCTTACATAATATACGTTTTCTGTATCTAATGTTAGAATCAAATACCTCTCTCTTTCAGTTCATCTTTTTATTACCTATGACACCTCCCAGAAATCTGGCTGGAAGTTGTAAGATTAAGATTATTTAATAGCTTTACTTTAAAACGTGGAAAAAGTAAATGTCAATCGCTGAAGATATAAAAGACAAAAAAGTATAGGAAGCTTCGAAAGCCACAGTGCGAGAATTTCCATATGTAAATTAAAATATTCACTTAAGCGTGTAAGTCAATTTATTGCAAGAGGTTGAAAATTGTTGAAATTAAACCTTGAAACAAAGAATGCGCTCCTCTAAATACTGCCTGTAACCATGTAGTCCAGACGTGAGAGGAGAAAAAAAATTGATACACTTTGTGTATGCGTGTGGGTTTATTATGTGGCATGCAGATGCTGGAGTATGTTTCGTGGTATAAAGTATTTACGAACTCAACAGGCTCTAAAATATGAAAAGGTGAAAATTACGCAAACTAATGGATTTCACTTATTTGCAAGATGTCTTTGATCTTTTAAATAATAATTATTACATGATTGCTTTATCATTTGTGCTATTACAAAATCACTGTTAATATATACCTAATTGTAGATTCAATTTAATCAAAACTTTTTGTCTTTTTGGATAGAGATCTATGATATCGAGAAGAAACACTCTCCGCCATTGTTTTGAGTCAATTCTATAACTCTATAACTTTTCTTCTTCACTTAGAGTCATGCCTTTCAATCTTTTTTGCGTTCTGCATGGCGTACATCTTTCACTCTTCCCTGCTGCCTTCAATTAAGCACTACTTCTTTTTTGTACAATTTCATTTTCAAAAGTATTTCAGCATTTCTTTTCTCCTACGATATACTCATTTTTCACCTTGTAATAGTGCTTGTATGGTCAGTCTTCAAGGTTTCATAACCATAACTTGATAAGCGAAACAAACATTTCTAAGTTGGATTACCCTTGATCTCCTGGTCCTGCTCAACGAGGTAAACGAGGTTAAAATGCTCACATGATAGCAAGAGAAATTACCATATCTAAAGAATTGTCAGGTTGTTTTGATCCATTGGCATTATCTTTACGACATCTGATTTGTATAGATTGATATATAGAGAAATAGATTTGGAGACATTTCAAACATATTTTTTTTTCTACATTCAATCCACAACTAGATTATCTGATGCCAGAGATAAATTATCCGCCTAATGCAGAATCTGTTACACTGAGGCACTCGGTTTCTACTTTATGAAAAATGTGTTTGACTATTTTTCTAATCTCCTCTTTTTATTGATACGTAATATACAGTCAATAATCATATTGAGATAAAAATGAAACGAATCAGTAATAACGGCTATTTATGGATATTACAAAGTTTAAATAAATGGGCTTACAAATATATTATAGATTGCAACTTTGTGATAGAGTCCCCTAACCAAAGATCCTGTTCCTTTGCAGAATCATTAACCTATTTGAAACTAATGTAAAAATTTTGTCGTAATAAGTATGTGACCCATGTCAAGAAATGGTAGTGAGCCATACTGTAACATTTGATGGTAATAGGCATATTAAGAAAAAAAAAACAAGATAAACCACACAAAAAGTCTTGGACACTTATTATCATTCGACTTTTTTGTCTCTGTATAAACTTTCCCGGTTTCGTGTTGTTATTCATCTGCTCTTTATCGAATCTTATCGGTAGATATGTAATAGAACTAAATAATTGATTAATAAGTGTAATTTGATGATGGTTGCGCGTGTTAAAAACAAAAGTAAATTTGCTTAAAATTGTTATGGTGCTCTTATTTCTTCTTTTTGACACGAAATTTTACAAGAAACTGTAATTTCAGTTATAACCCACCTCAGCTATTAATATACGTTGTTCTGATACTTTAATTAATGGTTTAACAGTTTGTTGAAGCTGAGTTAGCCAGCATGGTGTAAAGGTTCTACAAATCCGCTTCCCTCTGTTGTGTGGGAGGAAGCAACGTTGCGACTGTTGAACAATCTGAAATCTGCTGCAGTGTTTCTTATCATATAGCACACTGCTTTCCTTTGTCAACGACATGGATCAAATCAATGTTTGCCGTCTCATCTCGACAGACTCCAGACATTATAATTATTATAAGAATATGGATCTTGGACAATATGAAGTGAAGGTTTGGATGTTCAGTGGTTCAGCTTTGTAAAATCTTTCACAGAGTCAAAAGACCGGGTATCAACTCTGTAAGCAATAATTGATGGGATTTTAAGGCCAGTACAAGGCAGACATCAGAGAGCATGCGTGTGGTCTATGTGTTAAACACAAAATAATTGATCAACGTTCGATAAGTTTGAAAGCTTGTGAAGCAGTTTCATGGGCCTTTGTAGCATATCAAAGGGGTTTATTTCTTTTATACAGTACTGCAGATTAGACGAAACTGCTTTAATTATTTGCTCTCAGGTAGGTCTATGGTCATTACTGTTGCTCACCATTTTTTTGTGTAATTTTGATATCTTTGTTGCTATTAACCTGTCTTTTTTGTATTATTCATGCTGCTAAAGTAGGCCTCTTTGCGTCCAACTTAAAGGAAACTAAACTTTTTGCCAAAAAGATACGCTTTGTATGTCTTTCTCTGGTAAAAACTTAATTGGAGATTCTTTATAGAACGTCCTTGGTGATACTGTAGTCTATAAATAATCACCTTGGATCTAAGAAAAATTGATTTTCAGTAACTTTATAAACTGCCTGAGGTCAATGGGTAGGATTGATAAGATAACTAGAAAGATGTATATTTAAATATATAAACCCTTTATTCTTAAACCCTGCCTGATTTTTTTTTACTTAATTCGGTCATTATTTTACGAGCCTTGATTAAAGCTATGAGTTACGTAATATCCATTTTACATGAGGCTTGAGTTTCCTTTTTAGCTAAGTTCGCTACCCTGATGCTGTCGCGCTCTCTCACTCTGATATCATTTCTTAGTGTCGACCCTGGCATTACTTCCCAATAAGGTGTGGTGTCGAATACAGTTCTATCTATTACATGTCTAGAGAATTGCCTTTTGCTTGGTCCTTATACTCTTAGATAAGTGGTGAATTTCTGACTTGTTATTTCAGAGATAATTTCATGTAATTGTTGTTTTTTTTTGTTTTTTTTTAAATGTTAGCAACGCTATTCTGTGCATCAAACCTGCATTGTATCTTTTTCTTCATATTGCATTGTTATTGTAAACTTGATATTTACACAGTAAATTTGAGCTCTTCCTCTCATGTTTAATGTTTTTTGCCTGCGGCTCAGTCACATAAAACTTTCATTGATATTTGCAAATCTGTATTAAGTTCTGTGTCGCTTTTTCCGTTAGATTTTACCGTCGTTCCATGTTGCTGGATCTGAATGGCGAAAGTGAAAGCTATGCTGCCGATTTTCATAGAATTTGTCTGTTTATTGGATCAATCGCTGCCGATTTTCATAGAATTTGTCTGTTTATTGGATCAATCACAGCCAGATCGATATGCACAAATTGGGGGGTCTCTAGATGCAGAGAAAAGCTATAGATTCAAAAGCATGATTGAAAATTTTATTAATTATCTTTGGCATTGGTGGTGGTAGACTTGAGTTTGCGGTTTGAACCTCTTAGATTCATTCAAAAGCTCCGGAGAAGCTGAAGTCCATAAAATTGAGAACAAAAATCTCTCATTTTTACTGCTTCATATCATGCTCGTAAATCAGGCTAAATGGTGGCTTTTTTTCCCAATTCTTTTAATATGGTATTAAAGGGGTGGCTCTTATATTTATATTTCTACTTTTTCTCTTTTATACAATCTCTTCTAGCTTAGTTCTAGTCTTTATACAAGGCTCTCTTTGCCAGGCTGCATTTCCATTTCCAAGACCTTACTGACGCACGACGTAAGCCCTCTTTTTGTCAGTTTCACAGCTACTAATTGCCTCTTCAGATGACAAAGAGCGCGTAACGTTTACAGTATTAACATGGGCAGCATTGCTGAGGGTTCTTTTCTATGAAGATGTTACGATGTTATATGGTTCATCTTCTTCCTTTCTTTTCATTTAGTTTTCTCTCTTCTCTCTCTCCGTCTTTCTCGTTTTCTCTCTTTCCCTCTTTTCTTTTTCTCCCTTGTTCAGCATTCATACATTATAACCTATATGCTGCACCCGTCTACCGCTAGCACTAAACCCTGAAAGGCAATCATTTACGTCGCTCTTCCCCCCCCCCCCCCTTTCTCTCTCTCTCTCTCTCTCTCTCTCTCTCTCTCTCTCTCTCTCTCTCTCTCTCTCTCTCTCTCTCTCTCTCTCTCTCTCATTCTCCCGCAACGTGTCTCTCCTCATCTCTTTTTATTTTTTTTCTTTTCTTTTCATTTTTTATAACTATACCTCAATCTTCTAAATCTCTCTCAGTCTCTCTTTAACTCTACCAATCTTATGGCAAAAATCCATCCATTCTTTACTTATCGGAATCTCTTTCTTCTCTCGTTCTCTCTCTCTCTCTCTCTCTCTCTCTCTCTCTCTCTCTCTCTCTCTCTCAATCTATTCTTCTCACTATACAAATATTAGCGTTTCCTCAAGAGCTTCTCCTTTCAAAAAAAACTGTACAGCTCATGCCTAACGAAATAGTTTCTCTCTATTTCTTACTAGAGTTCCACTGTTTCTTTTTCCTTGGTTACACCATTTCTTGATTAGAAACTACCGGTACCCCCTTTGTTGAAAAATAACAAACCATGTATAATGAAAGCATCTTTGTCAGTAAAGAACAACTAAATACCAGATTTAACATTAGACCTCCACCCAGTGCTGTGACTCTCATGATAATCCCAGTTCCAATCGCCTATCTCCTAGCTCAAGCTTACAGAGCAAACCTATCAACGTGACTTTATTGCCTTCTCAAACAACCTAATAAAAATAGGAAATAACCTGACTCCTCCCACCGTTAAATTAGCGGTCGGTGCCAGGGATGTCTCGGAAGACTTTACGATTTCCAATCAGTGTTAGTGCTCGGGCACAATAAAGCTGAAGCAAGCCCGACTAATGAAAAAGTTCGATGTGGATAAAATAGCCTCTCGATTCTTCCTGGCCACTGATACAGGCCTGTCCGCTAAATTATGCATGGACGTCGTGGGCGCGTTCATCATTAGATTCTAGACTACTTCATTTTCTCCAGAGGCGTATCTAGATCCAGCTCTTTGTTCTTCACGGAGATCAAAGAAATGTGGAATCCTGAGGTGGCTTTGCCGCCAATGCTTTATTAACTTTGACAGTATAAAGCCCGCGTTTTACAATTTTAAACTTTGAAGTCACGGAGCCCTTCAATTTTAATAAACATCTTTGCAATTTTGAAATGAACCTATCTCTGCTGTATAATTGAATCTCTTTTTGATACTCTACCTCTCTTATATATTACAAAATATAGTGTAAATTACAGTAAGATTAACATTGTCTCCAGTATTTTACTTCAAAGAATTTACGTATTCCTCTTTTCAATTCAAAATTTGTAAACATGAAAAATAGATAAGTGAGAGAGATATTTAAGCGAAGACTTTCAAGTTAAAAAAGACAAAAACCGCTCACCACGGCCAAAGAAATCTTGCGATATCTTTACTTCAATATTAAAAATATAAAATATATCTCTTGATGTAACTCATTAATCTAAAAATTACTTTTAAAATTTTTCTATGTCGCTTTTTTTTAAATTTTCTTCTAATGCTTTATTAAGGATCGATTAGGTTTACGTTTCGCAAGATTCTATATTACCTTGACCTTGATATAAGGAGTCAGCGACCCTTTTCGTATGAATTATTTCAAGCTATTTAGAAATGTGATCTTCAATGCAAAGGATGTAGGGTTATTAATAGCTGCCCATCAGCTTATTATGGAATCAATAATTGGCCAATGGAGCAGGCTGGTCTTTTCGTCGATGCGAACATTTTGTTCCGGTGAAAAAATATAAAGAGAATCATGAACAGCAAAAGAATAATAACCTCAGGTTTTAAAGTTAGTTCTGAGAGTATGCTTAGAGAAAAGTATTGTGACAATCAAAATTTAAGAAAAAAGAAACGAAACAGAGTCGTTTATTTTTTTTAAATCTATGAGCTGTTTTCCCTCTTGTCAATATAACATGATCTCCATGAAAAGATAACGCTATCAAAGTAGATAACTATAAAAATATAAACAAAAACATAAATTGCGCAACATGTTGAAAAGCCCTTATTCGTTTAACAATAAGGTTGAAACAGACGACAATAGCATCAGGCCAACTTGCTCTCGTAGAAGATATTAATTCCTTTTTACTGAGTGATGAAAAGGGAAAGGCATATTTCCGTCAAGCCATCTCACATGCACAAAACAGATTCTTGCGACATCCTTATTTTCTTGACTGACTTGATGGAAATATATCAATAAATAGTTTAAACCTTACATAGTTATTCCTACATTATTCCTTAAGCATCTCTTTAATCTTTTCTTTTTTCTTCTTCTTCTTCTTCTTCTTCTTCTTCTTCTTCTTCTTCTTCTTCTTCTTCTTCTTCTTCTTCTTCTTCTTCTTCTGTCAAATTGCATTCTAAGATTCGGTTTTCACAATCGTAACAAACTTTTTTTTTATTCTCTTTCGTCCTTTTTAAGAGCAATTTGCTGGTCGGCGTTCACGTTTGATGTTGAAAAGCAGCACATTTCTCAAGAGCACATATAGCACGTCTTGTATAATCTGAGCAATCGTGTGGCGTCGATGTCGGTTTGAAAATTTTAAGTAAACTTCAGTTCAAATTTTGGGTCCAGGTTAGTATTAGCTTTTTTCCAAGATCTTTCATATACCATATTCGGCCTAAGAACAATCGAGATATAGTTTCTTTGTTGAAATGCTTTTATAATATAGAACAAAGTTATTAAAAGATTTTCTTTGCGGGCATCCATTTTTATTTATTTTTATTGAGTACATCAGAGGCTTAATTCATAGAGAGGAACTCAATGAAGAAAAAAGAATGTAAGAAAAATACACAGATTAGAAACAAATGTCTTACAGATTTTCAATGAAAATAAATCATCTTCTTCAATCGCCGTTTTTATAGCATATAAGTTTAGGGTGTATTTTTATTTTATTTTTCTTTAACGACGATTTAATACAATTAGTCTCTCTTGATATCAGCCAAAATTCTGAAGAAATAATATGAGTATCTCTCCGGTTCATGAAATTAAATTTAAACAAGAATTAAAAATAATAGAGAGAGAGAAAGAAAGAGAGAGAGAGAGAGAGAGAGAGAGAGAGAGAGAGAGAGAGAGAGAGCCAGACAGACAGATAGAGACAAAGACAGACAGACAGACAGATAGAGAGACTGACAAACAGAAATGTAAAAACAAGGAATGGTATTGGTGGTGGAGAGGTAAAGGGGACAAATAAGAGGCAGAGAGAAAGCGAAAAAGTTGAAGAGAAAGAAATAGAAAGATTGCTTGTTTATGTAAGTGAGGAGAAAGAGAGAGAGAGAGAGAGAGAGAGAGAGAGAGAGAGAGAGAGAGAGAGAGAGAGAGAGAGAGAGAGAGAGAGAGAGAGAGAGAGAGAGAGAGAGAGAGAGAGAAAGAAGTGTGGAAGTGAAGAGAAAGTTTTGGTGATTTTTTTTAACCTGGGCTTCCTGCAAAGATATTTTCCCAGGTGTAAATTTCAAGGTTATATTAATACTAATTAACTTTGTCTCCTCACATTTATGTTTAATTATATTGCTATTTCCTTGCATATCTCTTGAGGCTTGCGGAAGTTTTGAGATAAAAATCTTAGAAAGCAAAACTTACATTTTTCTGTTGATATCAATAGATTTCAGACACAGCATCATGTTAAACCATCATCAAAACATAACCATAAAAATAAACAATAGATTTATTGGTCATTTTTGTCGGTTTTCCGTTTTGTTTTGGCGAAATGCCGATACTTTTTGTTTTAATCTATCGATACCATTACAGCGCGTAATTCTTTCTAAAGTATGAGAGACAATTTATTACTGTGCGTGCCAAAGCTGAAATCAAATCGGTAGCTGGATCGTTCTCTAATGGTCATCACTGTCATCGTGATGAAATCAGATACATTTCTCGCTTGTCTTGACTTCTAAGCCAAGCATAAGGAGAAACCAAACTTAATCCCTCTTTTTCCCCTCGTCTCCTCCATTTTTCAGAATTTTCTGTCGGAGTTCCTTTATGTTAGAGAATTCATATAAAGAGATTATTGGAAGTGATTGCATTATTCGCCTTATATACGTTTTGAAAGAAGCGTTCCTCAGATTTCTTTACAATATGCCGCTTAAAAAATATGACCGAAAAGAGTCTTTAAGGTGTCAGGTCCACCGTACAGGAAGAACTACTTTCGTTGTACTTTTACCCATACGCTATAATCGTAAAATTTTTCAGAAAACTTAAGAGATCTAGAAATTGAGACAAGACAGAAAAGTAATAAGAGGGATAAATGGTCAAACCAATCTCTTTTATACACAACGAAACAAAATGATATAAACAGAGAATGACTAAACTATCCGCGCTGAAATGATAGGTGGATAAACGAAATCATTGAATTATCTCATTTTTGTATAAATCGATCATATTTTGATCATCACTTTTCAAAATGCAAGATTCGATAATTTTCTGAATAGCAAACACTTTCATGGTGTAGTGGATTTTAAACTCCAAATTTTAAACAAAACAATCCATTTTCTATTTGTTATTTACAACGATATTTCAAACTCGTCCTTGTAAACTACTATTTTTCTTGAATTCAAAACAGAATAAACCTCCACTTCATGTGCCCTAGTGGTGTAATTATGAGCTTCTTTGAAAATATGAAAACTAACAAAGTCCCGTTTTTCAAACTGTTCACAACACACAAATCAATAAAGAAATTTGTTAACATACATGACTGTTGTGCTCTCTTGTTGACGTGGCTGTGAGGATATTACTGGGAATATTTATTGGAAATATTCAATGGCTGGTATATAATGTGTTCCATAATAAAGCCAAAGGTAGACGTCCCTACAAAAAGATGTCATGTGTTTTTCATGTGTTATCTTCGTTACTTAAAACTGTTTAGGAAAGAGATGAAGATCGAAACGCAAAGCAGACCTTTCAGACTAACTGATTTAACATAAGTCTGGTTGCGAGAGAAATCTCAGTATCTGTACAATAGGTCAGCCATATGTCTGTTATCTACATACTTGGCCATTTATCTTCTAACATGAGAAATTCTATAGTTATGGTAGAGAGACTGTATTTTTTCCACCAAATTTTACTCTATCTTTATATTTCATAAGTCTACAGTTTTTATAGAAAATCTGAGACAAAAACTGAAATTCGAAAGTTTTCATTATTCTTTTGCGTAATTATTTTGATGATAAAGTAAACTATAATTCACATAGATATAATTTGAGACATGAATCTATCAACTGCCCTAAGAAATAATTAGTGCAGCATTATTTAATCAGGTTTTAGAAATGACTCAAGACTATGCACTCTTACAATTCAGTCATGATTTGCACGTTGAGAGGCTAACAGCAACATTCGATAAGAGATTGTCGATGCATTCACGAGTCCCCCATCTATTATATGTTTGTAAATGGGCATTTGATTTTTATTAATCTTCGTGATTGCAAATTTACATTTAGTAAAGGAGCTTAATTGGCAATTTTGTGTTGGCACCATGTCTGCTGAACTTATTCATACACAGACTTTGTCGCTCCATATCTCATATGCGTGATAATACAAAATGTTATAACCATGTTGCAAACAGTGAGAGATGATTTGAACGGATGTAAAAACTCTTGTATGCAAACATTCTGAAACTATTACAGTTAACTCCAACATCAAAAAGCTTCACACAGCTCAAAAAGATTTTAAAGAATTTCATAAATATAGTTAAATGAAATGGGTAAATTATTCTTTACTTATATTTTGTTCTCCCTGAAAATGAGTGATCTTAAAGAAGTTGGCTTGAATTCACAACTTTGTCATAAGCTTATTGTAAAAAACAAATAAGCACGTAAAATCATGTAGTCATAATAAAAACGAGACAGCATACAAAATTTTCAAGAAAACACAGACACCGTATCATTTGCATATATATTCTATAAATTGAATTTCTTGTTGTATAATAAGAAATTGAAATAGAAAAACCATACTATAAGCCAAATTTTCAAAAAAATTGCTAACGTTAGTTTCAAGGTATCAGAATAAAAAGAAAAAGAGTATTGCCCCACATCAGATTATAAGCAGTCTGATTCATAAGATGATACACTGAACAAAAAAGTTCGGTGCGTTCAATTGATCAGTGTTTATCGTTTTGATTGATTCTATTGTAAGCATTTTTCTTCATTCTATCATACCTTTTATTATTCTTACCTTAGAGCTTGTCAACTGGATTTATCGTAGGCTTGAGACTAAGTCGCTAAGAATTAAGAAAACTTTTCTTTCATCAAATAGCATTGGTTCTTATGCTCGTGAAAGAGCTAAATCTCTTTATTGTATTCGAAAGCTTTTAAGACTACAGTGTATTTTTGTGTAAACAAACTACCCTCCAAGTAGAAGGAAAAAAAATAATATTGCGCACTAGGATAAACTTTCTTTGTTTATCTGTATGTTTGATTGCTTTGTTATCTATATTGCTGTCTATATGTATGGCAGACTGTATATTTTGTTCATCCCACTTTCTCTCTGTCTCTCGCTCTCTCCCTCTGTCTCTCTGTCTCTGTCTCTCTCTCTCTCTCTCTCTCTCTCTCTCTCTCTCTCTCTCTCTCTCTCTCTCTCTCTCTCTCTCCCTCCCTTCCTTTCTTTAATTTTGTGCAAAGTGGCACCTAGGGAACGTTTAAGAAAAACAATGCACGCCAGGGGCAAAATAAGCGCTCACGCTGCCCACAGAAAATAGACCTTGGACATTTTAGTGAATTGCTATCATTGGTTCGACGAGTAAATGGGAAAGATGGGGGCGAGGCCGATACTCAGAGAGGAAGAGAGATAGAGAGGGGGGAGAAGAGAGAGAGAGAGAGAGAGAGAGAGAGAGAGAGAGAGAGAGAGAGAGAGAGAGAGAGAGAGAGAGAGAGAGAGAGAGTTTGTGTGTAAGAGTTCAGGTCACGGAGAAAGAAAGAAGATAAACAACGTGTTAAAGATGAGGCGCTAGACAGGAAATTATTGACCAGTTGTCATAATCATGTCTCTGTCTCTGCCAAATATGAGAATTTGTCTGTCTACAATGATTTTTTTTCTATATTAAGATAGGCAGTACGCCTAAATGTAAAGGGTTTTAATACTTTGAACGGTATCATGTTGGGATAAACGTGGATAAGTATATAGATGGGATTTGGCAGAAAATACTATTACTAACAGACACACAAAGCGTCACAGAAAAACAATGGAAAGGCATTACTTTCCAAGCTTTCTCCACATGGCATACAGAAGTCATGTTAAGTAGGAACTGTAGGATAATAAGAAATGGAGTATTTTCACCCCTTCCCCCCCCCTCTCTCTCTCTCTCTCTCTCTCTCTCTCTCTCTCTCTCTCTCTCTCTCTCTCTCTCTCTCTCTCCCCTCTCTCTCTCTCTCTCTCTCTCTCTCTCTCTCTCTCTCTCCATCTATCTATCTAAAGTCGACTCGTAAAACTCAACAGCATTGTTTAAGGACATTTTAATGGGGTTTCCAATCGTGATATTTCTTGGATATAAATGAAATGCAGGAATATAATTGAGAAAAAGACAAGACTGTTATCAGGAAACGGCGAATTTAGAACTATTTCCGCTGAAAACTGTGGGTTAATCGAAAACACAGGGAAATTTCTTTTGCTGATCCAGCTTTCCTTTTTTTAAGTTAAATTTTTTTCAAATCAATAATTTACAGTGATAGACAATCATTTTTTTTAAGTTTTACAGAGAGTGTTTAACCAACCATTACTAACCTTAGACATTCTAAAGTTTTAAAAAATCCAGTCATTTATCTCCACTATGCTTAATTTTACTTCTGTAAGTGAGAATCTTCTATAATGGCAGATATGTTGCTTGATTTTTCTTAATTTTGTGAAAGGATTAGATAAAGAAAGCTACCATAGAAACTTTGTGAAGATTCTTTGATTGTTTTTTTTAATCTTGGGAGGGAAAAAAAAAATATATATATATATATATATATATATATATATATACATATTAAGCCATGAACTTCATTATGATAACTTCACAGGACAGGATTTTAAAATGATTTTTTAAAGATATATACAACTTGCATATCTTTCTGCAGTCATATTGGGTTCCATAAAAAAATCGGACCCAGAAGATGAAAATTAAACTCTTCCAGCTTCACTTATGTGAACATTCAATTTCAAACCGTAAATAAACGAAGACAGTTACACATGCTAAAAAATTTTGCTCAAGCATATATCATCCGATTCTTAAAAGATTGTTGCGCTTTACAACGTTGCCCTGTTCGTCATTATTGAAATGCTGGATAATTAAGGAAAATACCATTATTTTGGGAAGGAATCGTTTAGCAATTTGCTTCAGTTTAACTTGATGTCACTAAAAAGGGAAAAATTTTAAATTAGACATGCAAATAATCTTTGATTTTTAAATCTAAGGGGAAAAAAACCTGTAATGAAGCAAAGACCCACGCGTTGCTTTGTTTGAACATTTTCTACACCTTCAGAACCTCATGTTGGAGAGACGGTAGTTCCAAGTATCTTTCTCAATGTATATAAATTATACTTTATACTCGTGAAGGCTTAGGTGAATAACATCGGTTGTTTTCAGTTGTATATTAAACGAATAATGGACATTGATTTTTTGACAGTGAATTGTAAAAGGTTGAGATAGGTAGATACAAAAAAAAAGTAACGCGTATGGAAAAAAATAATTCTGAATCGAGGTGCGTAAAGAAAAAGGCTAAAAATCAAAATGATGTATTGTTGCTTTATGTATACCATAGGTCTTAACATTAAATGTCACACATATTTAATGTGACAAGTTGTTGCCAATTACTACTATTTTGGTGGTATGCTAATGTAATTGCATGTGGTAAAGCAGTAACTATGCAGCAAAAAAAAAAAAAATTGAGTCCAGTCACCAAAAAAAATAAATAAATAAAAAGAGTAAACCAGTGAGAGACTGCAGCAGCAGCAGCAGCAGCAGCAGCAGCAGCAGCAGTAGTAGTAGTAGTAGTAGTAGTAGTAGTAGTAGTAGTAGTAGTAGTAGTAGTAGTAGTAGTAGTAGTAGTAGTAGTAGTAGTAGTAGTAGTAGTAGTAGTAGTTGTAGTTGTAGGAGTAATAGTAGTAGAAGTAGTAGTAGTAGTAGTAGTAGTAGTAGTAGTAGTAGTAGTAGTAGTAGTAGTAGTAGTAGTAGTAGTAGTATTAGTAGTAGTAGTAGAAGTAGTAGTAGTAGTAGTAGTAGTAGTAGTAGTAGTAGTAGTAGTAGTAGAAGTAGTAGTAGTAGTGGTAGTAGTAGTAATATTAATACCAGTAGATCTAGTAGAGTAGCAGCAGCAGCGGTAGGAATTGTAGAAGGAGGAGCAATAACAGGAGGTGCAGGAAATATTCAAAGCAGAAAGAGAGTTTTTGTAACACAGATCTATATTTTTTTACCAGAAGATAATTTACCAGAAATAGAAATTCTAAATGATTTATATTACTCTTAAAGGCTAACCCATACGACCGAAAACAAAAGTTATCAAATGAGTATTAAAACATTTATTCTTTATTTTACTAATATGAGAAACAAGGCAGATTACAATCAGGTGCAAGACTATTAGTATCTCCCTAATTCTTCTAACTTAAAATAACAAATAAGCCTACAAATATCTATTTTCACATGTAGATTTCACAAACAGCTGGGCTTTTATTCAAAACCATGAACTCTGTCAATGTCGTAGAAATAAGAGGCCTTTAGAAGACTGTGATATAAAATTTGTTCCAGTTATTGTGAGGATATTTTACCAATCAAGAGATAAATAAATATGGTTTATTATGACTTCAGTTTGCAGAACTCCTAGCATTGGCAGAGGTATCAGTGTTTTTTTAGAAGTTTAACTTTGCAGAACAGACGCTATCGTAAAAACTTAGAGCAGATCTCTGCATAAATCCCATTACCTTTTTATATTATTTCAACGTGAATAAAAAATATTATATCAAAACTGATCCTTTAAAAGCTTTTTTGGGCTTTCTTAACTAAACTAGAATCACAGAATCAGCTTAATAAAACAATTTATATAAAAAAAAAAAAAAAAAAACATTGAAGGCGCTTATTTTTCAACCATTTCATAGCTTCCAATATCTTTAAAAAAACAATAACCTAGGAAATCGCCCTCTTATGAATTTGAATTTTTTTGTCAGATGATTTTCGGTATCAACGAGTCAGGATATTCCCAGATAAGAAGGACAAGGGTTACAATGACATTTTTCGGTGGATTAAAATATGTTGTGTGTGACTCTCTGGAATCAGAAAATGCAGATTTTTTTTTTCTTGAACATATTCATCGTAGTTGGTTTTTCAGTTTCTTTGCTCTCTTTCTCTCTCTCTCTCTCTCTCTCTCTCTCTCTCTCTCTCTCTCTCTCTCTCTCTCTCTCTCTCTCTCTCTCTCTCTCTCTCTCTCTCTCTCTCTCTCTCTCTCTCTCTCTCTCTCTCTCTCTTTATATCTATATTTATCTTTTACAATGTTTTGTGATCTTGTTCCTTTTACTATCGCTACCTATCTATCTATCCATTAAGTTAATTATATATTATTTGACTATTTTTCTATTTTACTTACTTCACCACCAATAATTTGTCAAACAGACATAAATTGGACCACTATTATTGTACACCTTTATTTCTCTGTATTTCTTTTTGTGCCTAATAATTTTTTACAAGTGCGTCTTTCTCACTCTATGTGTCTATTTTCCTACCTATCTGAATTTCATAAGATGAAATACATGTATGTGCGACGCTCTGCCCGCATGACCGGTAACGTATCTCTTTATTTCTTCCTCTCTTTTCAGCTTTCGTCATATATCCGTCGTTATGCCCACTTCGATCTTAACTTAAATATCACATATACAATCCATCTGTTTCTTACATATTTGTCTATCTGAGTTCCACACTAGTTTACAACGTTCTCAATTTTATTACTAATGTAAAAAGTAAGTAAAGATTATAAAATTGTTATATAAATTGATTTGGAATTTTCCAAATTGCAAATTTGTCTTCACCCTTCCCTATGCAATCCCGATTCTGATATAATTTGTTTCTCAGCCCCATGTTCCAGTGGACATGTGTCCCGGACAGTTTTTGCCGACGTTTTCATGTCTTCCAATTCTGTCTCCAATTACAGCATAATAATACCTTTGCAGACAGTCTACAATGCTCTTGATTTTTTGTGACAACCCATCACTTTATATTTGCGGCTTCCACGATTGCTTTCCTTTCTCCAGTTCCCTCTCAGACGAAAAAAAAAGGTTTGGTTTGAAAACTCTATGTAATCCGGTTTCTCCTTTCTTTTTTTTAATTTGATTTGTTTCTCCCGCAAAGAAATAAAGCAAATATAAAACAACATTTTTTGTCAAGAACATATATTCGTATGTTTTCTCTACTATTTACCCATCTATCTACCTTCTAGCGATTTTTTAAATCTATTCACCTAACTGTCTATTTATCTATCTATCTATATTATGCTTGATGTTTACAGTACCGTTATAGGGATAGTGCTTCACAAAAAGGAACATGAATGATAATAATTATGCATCACAATAATTCCATGGCTGTATTTTCTAGGGATTTTTTTTTTATTATTATTATCATCTATCTATATACCTATTCATCTATCGATGTATTTACCCATCTACCTCCTTGTATATTTACTTTTTTTCCGATGTATTGAGATTTTATATACATGTACCTGTTTTTGCTCTTTTCTCTTCATATCATGTCTGCCCCCCCCTCTCTCTCTCTCTCTCTCTCTCTCTCTCTCTCTCTCTCTCTCTCTCTCTCACTCTCTCACTCTCTCTCAAATACATACATGCTTTCTTCTTGTTTAACAAAAAAAAAAATGTGTTTGATTATATATATATATATATATATATATATATATATAATACACACACACACTTTTTTTAAACAAGAAGAAAGCATGTGTAATATATATATATATATATATATATATATATATATATATTATGTTTTATAAAAAACAATCATCTTTTTTTCTTCTCGAAAAATGAATTTTATTTTGTAGTAAAGTTTGGGTTTGCACGTTTTTTTTGTTTTTTTTTTTATTTAGAACTGAATTACCTACAAGAATAAAAAAATAAATTACAATCATTTTGTGAAAATATTTTTGGATCGGAGAATGCTTCACGCTGATCATTCTGTAAGCATGAGATGAGAGAGGCTGTTATAAGCGGAAAAATTTAAATAAAAACAAAGTAAAAATAAAAACCAGTGACATATAAAAAATAAAAGACGACAGTTCATTATAAAGCCCGGGAAGATGAGAATTCGACAAATCCTTAGCATTAAATGAGGCAGAATGATATTTGGCATGGCAAGATGGATTGGGTGTTAAATAAAGAAAATGGAGGCTGGTGAAGAAAACCTTCATTTTTCAATTTGCCCAAATTCAGAAGAATAAATTTATTGTCGTCGTTTGCTATCAAACGCATTGCTTTTAATTTGAATTTGCAAACGTTTCTGTTAGCTTGCGTGGGCTTTTTTCTTTAAAATGTGGAGCTTCAATTCTATATTGTTGGGTTTCTCTTTGCTCGCTGCTTTTTAGAGCTTGCACTCGTAATTAGCAACAGTAACCATATAACATACTGTCTCAAAATAACTTTTTGTTTTAAACTTCAAAATGTGTGAATCACTATTATAGTCCTTTTAAAAAGATTAAAGTGTATCTTTAATGTAAACATGGATCTTGCCCCCTTTTATTTTTGATTACTATTATTATTATTATTATTATTATTATTATTATTATTATTATTATTATTATTATTATTATTATTATTATTATTATTATTATTATTATTATTGTTGTTGTTGTTGTTGTTGTTGTTGTCGATGTTGTTGTTGTTGTTGTTGTTGTTATTATTATTATTATTATTATATGAGAAAATGCGAAACAGTTTGTAAATAAACTGGGCTATAAGGATCAAGTAAATAAAAATGTATCCTGTAAAACATTGCAACAAAATGCTTCTGGTAAAGACATTATTATAATGGTATTGAGAGCTAGACGTACATTATTGGTTTCCAATACAGCACGAGATAGAGTAAAGGGCGCAAAACTTTGAAACGGATACCAGTGCAATAAGTCTTCCTGTTTGTTTTGCTTCTTTTTTTTTTCCTTGAGAAAGTTTGAAAAGATATATATTACTTGGAATAGGTGCCCTCAACTGTCTCTACCCTTATTTGTGCTTTGAAGTCAGATCAATATCAATCAGTAGTCTCCCCTTGCTGCCCCCTAAACAGACCTGTCATGAATACAAATTCCCAGCTGTCTCACGGCGTACATTTTTATTGCTCCCCGGTAAGACTCCGTACTTTTGTTGTTGGGAAATTTCCAATATATCAAGATCTAGCTTCCATTTTCTTTTACTGTTTACCCTGAAGGAGTTTTCCTTTTTTTTTTTATATGATTGTATTGGGACGAAAAGCTGCTTTTTATACGATGAGCAAGCTCGACTCAGTGTCATAGTCTTTGATTCTTATATGGATAGGTGGTCACGGGATTCCAATATTGAAATGAATTACTCTATTACAAAGAGAATAGACATGAAAGAACTCGTCGTTGGGATGATATAAATATCATTATGCATTGTTAAAGTTTTAATAATCAGGATTCTAAAATTGTAAAATATTAAAAACAAAAAAAAAAGTTTCGTCCCCTAAAATATTTTTGTAAATACATAGCATTGAAATTTCACGACTTCCTCGATCCTACTAATTACATGTAATTTTAACAGTAGATGAGAATTAGTGATTTTTCCAAAACGTTTCTTCAGTATAACCATGATTTAAAATACACTTATAAAGACCAGTCGTGATTAATTTAGGCCTCATCAAATGTTTATGCTAATGAAAAAAAATATACAAAAAGTATATAATACTCGCAGTAGTATTTTTATGCTTAAAGCGTCTTATTTTTGTGCAGTTGTAACAAACATATTTGCGATCAATGATAAAGGTAACCAAGAGTGAATCATTTACTTTCCGTAATACTCTTATGACATTAAACACATTGAAAGTAACAGTACTTAAGAAATAATTTTAAAGCAACTTTTTTTTTAATAGATAGAGGAAATAAAAGAAAAGTAAAAGATTTGAATAAAGACATGTAATTAAATAAGAATTATGTCTCAGACAAATCAAACACAAACAAAGGCTCTCTCAGTTTTCGCCCATGAGTAATTCCCTAAGAGGAATTAAAAGAGCCCTCATGAGAATGAGAATGATAATCTAATGTTAATAGAGAGTGGGCCGATACATCTTTTCTTGTCAGATATTTTTGCTCTTGTGCAATAATTTTTTTTTATGCT
Source organism: Elysia crispata (assembly GCA_033675545.1). Classification (NCBI taxonomy): domain Eukaryota; kingdom Metazoa; phylum Mollusca; class Gastropoda; family Plakobranchidae; genus Elysia; species Elysia crispata. The sequence goes on along the minus strand of JAWDGP010001700.1, from coordinate 135,727 downwards.
CTTTAAAGCTTTAATAGTTTAGCTCAATGGCTTGCATTTTATTTTTATCTTTCTAGAGATGATATAGTGAGAGCTGAGAAATATAGAGGAAAATTATTAAAATATGAAATCAAGCTACAAACATGACAGTAAAGATGAAATAAAAAAAAATCATAATGTCGTGAATTATGTATATAAATGCTTTTGAACAGTGATAATGATTTGGAAGTGTAAAAAAGAAATAAACAAAATATTGATTGAACATTGTCTTGTTCTTTTAAGCTCAAAGATAAGACAATGGGGAAAAAAAAAAACTATCGTAAGTAGAGGCTTATGAGGATATTAAAGTTTAATCATGAAAGCATGAGGAGTCATCGCTATTTTTAACTGTTTAAAGAAAATAAGGACTAGCTCAAAGGGCAAATTGTGTGGAATGTTTTGAACTAAGATTTCAAACGAACTTTCAAGAGGATTTTGAATTCAATGTCGATGTAGTTTTTCAGTAAAGAAAAAAAAAGATTAGTTAGTTCTAGTTTTACAACGAAATGACTTGATGAGGTACCTCAAAACTTTTGTGCAGAAAAGTCATTAACTTTTCCAACAAACAGGATATGCGCAGCACTACATGCATTTAGTCTAAGTTACCTTTTTCACATTTGTTTATAAAATTTTCTTCCCGAATGAAAGTAAAATCTTTTCATCTCTCAGCTTTGGGGTATATTAGTGTAAAAGCATATGGACCCTTATGTCCCCCAGCGAAGGTGCATTATTGCTAGGATTTCGGCAACTTCTAGAGATTGCTTAAGAAGTATTACTCTGGTATTTGTTCTCATTTAACATCCAATCTGCACTTACTATAGATCGGTTCTCTTTGAGATGCAGAGCCAGCGCGAAAAAAAAAAAATTAGTTTAAGTGTGATTTACATATATCTTTGAAGAAATTAGTTTTAGCTTGAAGAATTAGAAAACAATAAAACAATTAAAAGATTGAGGTGCAGCAAATTAAAAAAAAAAATTAACGATCGAGCTGATTATTAATGTTATTCAAAGGCTATCTACAACTTTTCTTCCTTTTGACTTCTCTCAACAACTCCTAATTCATATTGCTTTGTGAAGCGGCGTATACATAGTGAACAGGTTGATTTCTCGACGTTCAAGAAAGAGCAGGCGGAAATTATGCAAGGAAACACATTTTTGTCCTTAAAATTTATAAAAAAAAATTAAATTGAGATGAACATGGGACGATTGTGCACATATCTAAAAAAAAAGTATACAACCCACTTTCTTCATTTTACAATGATCAGGGAAAAAAGTCAGTATCAAGGTACCATAAAATCTTCTAAAAGGAATGTTTTTAAGATTTATGTTGGCTTAACGAGTAAGTCAGTCGTACCAAATTGTCAAATGTTGGCTATATATGTATACTTTCTTCTCAATCAGTTATGTCCTTCTCATATTGAAACTTCACGATATATTACTATGATCCTCTATACTTTACAGGCTCGGTGAGATAAATAATGAAATATTTAGTGTCTTGTGGGTATGTGTAGGAAAGGGTAAATTATGCGACGTCAGGAATTCGTTTAGTGAATTCCATTTAAGCTACCAAAGTACCATGTACATGTATAACAAACAAAAGCAGTGTGGCTGGTAGTAAGACACCTCAGGTTAGTATGTTGGAATTTTCTTTTATTGCAGTCAACAAAAATAAAACCAGTAAAGAAAAACTGCACTCAAATAAAAGTCAGAAAAATCAACTACTATAACAATAACCCACCGGAAATTTAAATTCATAAGAAAAGGATTAGTTAAGTTAGTACGTGTAACGCTATGTGACATGTGTCGTGTGACTGAGATAACCAGACTTAACATGATTGTCTTAAATGCTGTACATGGATTAAAAGATAATGTTACATTTATTGGATGGAAAAGTGAAAGAGAAAAAAGAGAGTGAGAGAGAGAGAGAGAGAGAGAGAGAGAGAGAGAGAGAGAGAGAGAGAGAGAGAGAGAGAGAGAGAGAGAGAGAGAGAGAGAGAGAGAGAGAACACGGAATTTTCATAAAAATTAAATTTAAATGATCATTTATTGGTATTTCCGACGCGGATAAATAAAGTCGTCATTAATTCAGGTGTTTATTTCTAGCTTTTTGGTGTGTGTGGTTTTTTTTTTTTTTTAGAAACTGTTTTGTGTTATCATTCATAGCGACTCTCTACAATGAAATTTTGTTGATATTAATTTTATGCAGGGTGCTTACAGTGTAACTTCCTTCTCTATATGTATTTAACCTTGATCTAAATGATTTTTTTTCTTGTGTGAAGTGAGTCTAAATAGCACTCTCAGAAGCCTAGCTGAAGTGCTCATAAAATATTACTAGGATTTAGGCATGGTCATTTTCATGCACGGCAAAGATATGTACCAAAAAGCTAAGTGAGACAGCACACTAATTCCCCCAATATCAGGGTTGATAAAACCCTTTCTTTAAGAAATCCTGACAAACTGATAAGAATAAATTATCTACTGTTTCATAGTAATATATTTAATTTCTTGTAATTCAATAATACATGTATTGAAGTTCTCCTGCAATCTTGTGTATTCAGTTTATAGAAAAACCCTAGTCGGCATAAATATGGCAAAAAGCGAATGGGATAAGCTTCCAATAAATTGGGTTTTTAGATATTTTGGACAAATGAAAAGGAAGTAGAGATTTTCAAGATTATAACAACTGTCCCTTAATCTTTTTCCCCATGTGATACAGATATTTGTAACACAAGGTCAATTTTTTTGGTCTAACGTCATAACATTTTGATTTTTATCAGATTGATAATTCACAGAAACGTAACTGCAACAATATACTTTAATCAGAGAGTACCAAAACACATATTCAAGCTGTTTGACATCTATGTTTATTCATATAAGGATAGCTGACAAAAAAAGACTTCAATATATAACGTATTAATTACATTAACTTTGTCTCAACTGTCCACTTCCATTTTCACAGACACTACTATTCATGCAATACAGACCTTGTCTGACACAAGGCTTTATCACAACTGGTGTGTATCTCTACGAAAATTTCCATTTTTACAAAAAAATAAGAGAACAGTAGTTAAATACGCCATATAATATAAAAAAAGATTCAGGTCGTCTTTGGCTTCTTCTTCATCAGCTTGTACATGACGTATATGCCAAACATACTCCCATAGGTAGCAGCAACCCACTGAAAGTAAAAAGAAAGAGAATTAATGCATTGATTTCCTCATTGTTAATTGAAGATATAAAAATCAACGAATAGAATTTGCAGAATACAAGGAATTGCAAATACATCTAAAATACATGGATTGTGAATACAGAAAGAAGTAAAACTAACAAATACTGAGATAGGAGTCAAACAAAAGAAGAGGCATTTTTCTCACATGTACCTGAAAGTAAGTAGTGTTCTTAAGTTGATAAAGATCACTATAAAATCAGGCCTTTTATTGTGATTTCCTACAAATATTCCCTAATAAACTCATGTACACATTAACATACACATACATGCACTGAAACACCCTATGGCCTATATTTTTTCTAAGGTGAACAAATTAGTCTTTGGGCAAGTTTATATACATCATTAGATCTATGTACGTAATAAAATCTTTAAATTGATATACAGGATAGACTAGAAAAAATAATTCAAAATAAAATGATAAAAAACTGCATACATGATAAAGTGCAACAACCAAGAGATAACCAATTTTGGGAAATATACATGTATGTACATGATGGGGATTTAAAATGCGATTTTAATATCCAAATGCCATAATACAGAAATGGCTGAAAACAGGTCTTGTTTATCACACTGATTGCTGCATTATCGATCTCTACCCTAATTAATTGTGAAATTACAAGGATTTCTTGGATCTAATTTTCATCACTATAGAATGATGCAATACCAAAGGTAAAAAGCAGGAAAGATTTTCATTTACTTTTTTTTTTCTTCTAATGAATCCAACTCTTGAACAAAAGCAATGTTATTGCTAGCAACAGCAAAAATCTTTTATTATTTCTCCGAAAACTTTGTTTTATTTTTGTTTTATTACTACAGTACTAAAAAATATTTGGCAAATTAATTACATGTAGGCCTACATGTATTTAGAATGACACCATCAAAATTTTACCACTCTGATTTAAACTTATGCCTTTAGTCAAAAGCATGAAAGATTTTTGTGTTTCCTAATCTTTTTTATATTTTTTTTTTCTATTAGTGAATCCAAAGACATATTCAAAGCAATGTCTGAAAACAGGATTTTTGTAAAATATGGATTATTCCTCCCAAAAAACATTTTGTTACAATTTTAATATGTTTTGTGTATTTTGTATTAAAACCATAAATACATCTCATAGACTCTAATTATGAGCATTACAGATAACTCCTTTGAACCGGTATCAGTAGTTTAATCAAGAAAACTAACTTTAAAATAAAAGAATCTTAATATTTTGATAATGACTCTCGTTTAATTCTATGTTCATATAAATTTAAAGTCATAATAAAAAGTGATAAGATCTGATGAAAAAAATAGTTTATGTCATATGGCATTTCTCACAATATTCTCTCATTATTTCAGCCTTAATTACATTTGCTTTTTCACATTTTACAAACATCTAAATTAGTTTTAGCAAAGTGAATATTAAATTTTGTGCAATAATAATAACTTTACCGATTAGAAAAGCTAAATCAATCTCTGTCATTCATGTGATGTTTTGAAAATTATAAAGTTAAAAATATGTGTTAATTGCTCTAAATCAAATTATTACTAAGCTTAATCAGATGTACTAAATACATTTCAAAAGACATACTGATGTATGGTATTCAAAAGAATAGTTGTTAAACCAAGAAAATGAAAATTGAGCCTAAATTTGCACTTTTACACAATATGGGTTTATAATACTTGACACATGTACTTTCAAAATATTTTCCAGAGAGTAAAACACTTACTTTATCTTAACATTACTATTGATGATAAAATCATAAATATAATAAAATAATTATTCAAATTCACACTTTATCTTTTTAGGGCTTCACTGACTGGTCCTAAGTTGAAAAACTTACATTGAACCTTCCTCGCAATGTATAACTGTTAAAATGTTTCTGCATGCCCTGCAGATTCAGCTCTGACTCGGGAACAAAATCACCGGCCATTGTTCAAATAAACCTGAAAAGGGAAAGAAAATATAATTAAACAAAAGCAAAGGACAGAAAGACAAGGTCAATGTTGACCTGGGTATTGCAATACACAATGATTTTAAAACAAAGTACCAAAAAAGTACACCTCAGACTTAAAGAACTACAGTCGAGTCCAAATAATTCGAATCTGGATAGTTCCAATTTTTGGATATTTCGAAGTTGATTAATTTTACCAAATAATATTTCTCTCTTTAAGCTTTATTAAAAAAATCGGTTAGTTTGGAGTTGGAAAGAAGGATCCGGTTAATTTGAAGCCATCTTGACGGGTTTTTTTTTTTTATTCTGAAAGCAGTTTTCTTAGCTTATAAAATAAAGAAAGTTGTGCTATGCTCGTGTGGCAAGCAATTCTGGTGTGTGTATGTGTGTAAGTTCCGACCACTTATGTTACAGGCAAGAGTCTGCAATAAGACTAAGAGTAGGAGAGGGTTTAGGCCCAGGGACCAGGTGTGAATCCCTACACACCCAAGTACATTACTGATCTGTCACCCACATTTGTTTTATTCTCTTTCCTCTATGTACCCTGATAATTCTAATTTCGGATAATTCGAAGTCTTTTTTTTATCCCAAGGACTTCGAAATAACTTGACTCGACTGTAGTTTGGTAATTTTTAAAAGTTGGTTGAATGCAAGGTTCATTGGAGCCATGTACTAAGGCACCACAAGGGAAAAAACCAAAGTCAAACTATCACATAATCATCTCATTTGTTTTTTATCAACTAACGATGTGTCTATACAGTCACTTTTTACTTACCCCCACACTGCCCAAGTTACCGCTGCTTTGACTCTTTGGTCTTGAGTCATGTTTTCTCTATGTATCAACTACCACCCCCTGTCCCCTCCCGCCTCTCTTTATTTTCTCCCTGCGTGTCAATATTTTGCTCTACTCTACCCCTAGTATATAGCCTTATGTAGCCTACATAGCTGTTGCCCTTCAATTATAGCCGACAGTAGGCCTTTTGATTGAATTTCAACTAAATTTTTAAGTAGAAAAGCATTCTCCAGTGGGTATGTCAACAAATGTGGTTCGTTGAACCCGAGGACAAGTTGGATGTAAGGTATTTCAAGAGAGTCAAAGAAGAAAAAAAAACCCGGAATTTTTCTCTGTTGAATGCAAGGTGTTCTTTTAATCCAAGCTAACATTCTAAGGAGAAGCTAAATGAAAGAATGAACAAAATCACAGTTCATACAGTAAATACTATTTGTGAGTCCTGAAGTAACACAAAATTCTCTTTTTACTACACTAGTACTTACCATCAGAAAATTTTTCTCTTCATTATCTTTCTTAATAAAACCTCATACAAAAGGTACTAACATCCAGCTTTAATAGAATAAATTGGATCTGACTCTAAACACTAGATATAATCCACAGTCTGGGCAGCAGACATTTAAACACTTTTAAAAAGATAGCAGTAGCTTGCGGTTGCAAGGTTGTTTTCTTTGTTCCACTATAAAGAGTTGAAAATAATGTTAGGCTTCACCAAGTTTTGTAAAAACATTCAGGTATCAGACATATTAAGAATTTGTAACAGGACAACTGGCAAATTTATAGGAAAAAAGAAAAAAAGAGGCTATATAACATGATAGGACATGTGCGCAGACACACAGGAATTACTCAGCAGAAAGTGGTACCACAGTATTCACTGTTTTCACATATAAATGACGTCTATCTCAATTGATTATTAATCATTATTCAATGATAGACGTCATTTTAATTTAAAACTTCCCCAGTTCTACATTGTCATTTTGTCAAAACTAAAGTGAATAAAGCATTTTCCATTAGATCAATTAAAAAAAAAGAAAGACAAAAAAATTATTGTTTAAAATATCCACATTTTGCTCTCAACTTCTGAAACTTTATGTCCATTTATGCTGAAGTGGGATGTTGATTGTGAAAATACTGAAATGATGGTGGAGTCAGCCTGAAGTGAAGGAAAAGTCTTAAAAAAATGGTCTACTACCATGAAACCTTGTTTTATTAAAAATTCAAGACCTCAAGTTTTTTATTTTACAGTTTATTTCATAATTTTATCTTGATTTGTTAGGCTGCAATATTTTTTTTTAATAAGCCATGATCTATTCTTTGTACGGAGTTACATCTTCTCTTAGGGCCAGGGCTTTACCTAAGCTGGAGTTACTTAGGTGGCGTTGGGTTAAAGACAAAGAGTTAGGCCGATATCTACGAATTTACCGAAAAGTACTTGAAAAGTATTTATTTGCGACGAATAAAACGTACATCTTCGGGTTCAGCGTATCTGATTCATCAAGAAAAATACAATTTTAAAGCCTAGGTGAGTTGGGCCGATATCTGCATATTCGCCAAATTAAAATATGGATCTAGATCTAGATCTAGATAGATATGCCCAAACGTTAATTTCACGTTAAATGTAGACACCTAAGGTGAGTTGGGCCGATATCTGCAAATTTATCAAATTAAAATATAGGCCTAGATCTAGATCTAGATCTAGATCGATATACCCAAACTAAAATTCCATGTTAAATGTAGACAATCTTATAAAGGCAAACAATTGATAAAACTATCAGCAAGACTGTTAACTAGATCTACTATTACTAACAATATTTAATATAATTACTTAGAGAGAAATCCTCAAGGGTAGATGGGGTCGGTGAATGTGAAACCGGATTTACTTTCATTGAAAGTAGAAGTAGGCCTATTCCGCAGCAACTTGACTAAATCAGATCGAAATTTAATAAACAGAAGCCAGTATGCATTGCATAGTGAAGAATAATCATCAAAACTATATGTTTGAATTTGCCTTTGAACAGTGAGAATGTCAAAACAAAGTATTGAATTTGATAGAATATAATGATTACGGTAACTTTTTTTCTCTTAATATGCCCAACCATCACAATAACCTAACGAATCTTATTATATTGTAGCCTTACTTACTTTATTGATTGTTTGACTTTTAACTCGGTAAAAACTGTCAATCGTAATCATCTTAACTGCGGTGCTAATGTAATATGGCTGCGCACAGCAGGTCGTGTCAAAACAAACCTGCATAGAGAAAAGTAATAAGCTCAGGAGATGGAAAGCAAAGTTTAAAAGTTGTGATCCAGATTAACAATAGGTATCTAGATTATAGTCTAATATTTACATGATAAATTATATCTCGAATTTTCATCTCATGAGACATAGAGATCTAGATCTAGATTAAATCTTTGACTATCAAAGTGATCGATAAATTGAATGAACAGTGTCGTTACATTCATTTTACTCAGATTATCCAATTTTAGTTAAGATTTTTAAGATCAGTCGTAATAAAGCGTGCATTTTTACAATGGATATCTCGTAAATTTGTACTATCTGTCCCACACTTACTTTGGAGTGTGTTATAACAAGTGGGTCACCAGACCTGTATGAGACAGAAAAGTCATGGTAACATAATATTGAAGAGATATTCCCGGATAATTCCAATATCAAGCCATAATTTTAAATAATAAAAATGATGAATTGTGTTTGATGTACCTAAGATCCATCCACATCATGAAAAAACACGAAACACTCCCACCCCTCCCCTCCCCCCCCTCTCTCTCTCTCTCTCTCTCTCTCTCTCTCTCTCTCTCTCTCTCTCTCTCTCTCTCTCTCTCTCTCTCTCTCTCTCTCTCTCTCTCTCTCCCTCTCCCTCTCTCTCTCATATTTCATTCCTATAGATACATGTATCCTTTTGTAACTCAACATTGACTTGAAGTCATTCATCATAAGGGTACGATATTTTTAGCTAAGATCCCAAACATGATTGATTTAATAAGCTTTGCACAGAGAACAAAACTAAATCTTAATTTGATATCTAGCCTAGATCTAGAAGTTGTCGATTATGCAAAATGTGCTTTAGGACTTATTTTTTTCTAACTCATCTAGCTCAATATATTTTATGTAGACCTGTAGAAACTGTGGACTCATGTTTTTACAGATTTTAAGTTTCAGTTTGAAAAAGTTTAAATGGAAAAATATGTTTCTGCACTGACAGAAGTTGCCCTTTCAAAATATTTTTTCTTTAATTTGAAAGCGTATATTTATCCAGAGAACCAGAGGTATTAGGCAGACATTCTTGTGGAGAATAAGATAATAATTCAGGCACCATGTGGAAGGCAGAAGAAGACTTTCCTCGGGGAGGTGGCAGGCACCATTCGTCAAAAATTGAAGAGGCTGCGATATCTGACCATGATTCTGACGATCAAGAGAACTTGGTAATATACTCTTTTTTTGTAAAATAGAGATGATTACCATAAAAAGAAAGCCTTTTTGATGATTATCCAATCAATGTAACAATGTTCTTCAGCATCATCATGCTGCTGAGGCATTCCATCAAGATTTTTGGGATCAAAAGAACCTGATAACACAAAATTTTTTTTGTCACAAAGTATATAAAGATTATTACCAAAACATAATTTCTTTTTAATGAATATTTCGATGACCATGGTCCTATCATCATACCATTAGAATATCCAACTAAGATTCTTATGATCAAGACTTCAAGATCTTCACTTAGTGAAGCTGGTTACATAAAAGTTACCTTTTATTTTAAAATAAAATTAAAGGTGTCTTTTTTTTAAGAGAGAGTTTCATGGATTCTGCACTGATGGCTTATATCATCATAAATAATACCTACTACCAACAAATACTGGAAGTGAATACTAGGTACTGAGGTCATTTGAACCAGCTTTATACAACACAGCAGCATTTAGTTATGTTGCTATGATGCATTATGTAAGGTGGCCCAATGAAGGATACATTTATTGTTTTGGGGGGGGGGGGGGTTTGTACACAGTGCACCATATGTCTTAAATAATTTTGGCATTTTGATATTCTGGTAAAAATGACCTATGTGAAATCGAATTTTAGTGAACTTATATAATGTATTTTGATACCCTTTTTGTCCTCAAAAATTGAAAACTAAAATTCAATTAATATAGTTTGATGAATTTCATGCTCTACCGAAAGGGATTTAGGTTGGTTTTTTGTTTGTTTTTTGTTTTAAATACAGAACGCATCTGAACTTGGAGATATCAAGAAAGGGAAAAAAAGAAAACTATCCGTTAAAAGCGAAAACGCTGAACAAGGTGTTCTAAAAAGAGCAAGACATGAGAAGAAACCAACTCTGATCAATGCACCTTTGCAAGAGGTAAGCATCCTCATAATTATTATTTTTATTTTATTCTAATATAATTGTTTTAAATAGATAAATGCAAAATTTTGTTTCAAATATATAATTATTGATCAGCTTTCCCCTTTAGCATTAGCTGATTGGCAGCATCAACTAAATTGATTATAAGAAAAATTTTACTACTAAGAAAAGATTGTTTCCTCTAGACAATTTTGCTGCACTCTAGATAGAAAATATAATATAAATGGCAAATAACAGAAGCCCATTATAGTGAATACAATTTTAGAGGTATAATGAAGTGTATTATATCATTATTTTTTTTATTATGATTAGCTTTTTCTTTTCTTAGGATTTGAATACTGACCTGCGTGTACTTGGCTGTGTAAAGCATGCCAGCGACTACAATGTGAGTGTGTCACTGCCTGGAAACCTAACAGCTACACTTCCTCTCACAGACATTTCCCCAGCTTACATGAAGCAGTTACATGCACTGGCTCAGGCAGATGATCCAAATATCTTAGAGGTTGGTGTTTCAAAATGCAAATGTATAATATAAAACAGGAATAACATTAACAGTTTACCTGGGCTGTTTTTTTTGTCCACTTTATATCATCAAAAGTATAAAGAAATGTTTTGAAACTAAAAGTAGACTTAAAGTTTCATACTGAAGTATTACCTTCCTACAAATATATATTTCTTTTGCTCATTTCACATTGAAGTAATTCTTAAAAATTCACTCCAGAAATCCTACATATAATAACAAATTATACCTTGTGTGGAAAAGTTTAGGGATGTTTTTTTTTAAGTTGTGCGTTATTTTCAAAAAGCTAAAAAAAACATTCAGAGTAATGCAAGCAAGGCATGATTATCTGAACCAATTTAGAATCTTTGTATCATCTACATATATGAAAGTAAAAAAAAAAAAATTGGGACAAAATACCTCAAAAGAGCTTAGCATTTAATTAACATGTGTTAGATGTTTATATTTTGAAACCATCACTTCTATTTTATTTATTTCTTAAAAATATTTTGGTTTCTTAGGAGGTGTCCCCTGTTGAGCATTTGTTCCAGCCTGGAATCCTTCTACCAGTGCAGATCAAAGAAATAGGAGAGTTTAAAAAAAGTAAAAAGAGATTCATCAAGGTTTCAAGTGTCCCATCCGATGTAAATGCTGGTGTCCCTGTGAAAGCCATTAACAATGGCCAGGTTTGTAAAAAGAATGTTAAAAAGCACCTAGTTTACTTTTCTTTGTATCTAGGTCTTCAAACTTGCTTTCTAGTGATTATAGATTTGGTTCTCAATCTCTACTGTAATTCTCTTTGGCGGTAAAATTTTTCAGATAACATTAACAGTTTTTATTCCCTTCACCTATGAAATGGGCAGTTTATAGAAGACAAAACTAGTATTTAGTGGTAAGGAATGCAGCTTGTCTAAATTGTGTATTTAATTTTTTGTTGTTGATGTAGAAGCAAACATGAAATAAGCATTTGATAATTGCTGTGATTTTAGAAGCCCTATGAGCACACTATTGAGAATGCTTTCATAAGCTGATCCTTGACCTATCAATAAGTCCTATAATCATTGCACATGACATTTGTTGCCCATATGTTTAGGAAAATATGCGGCTTATATCTTGTGGGAAGTAAAATTTCCTGTCAAAAATTGAATTAACTGAGACAAAAAGGTGATGATTTAGAAAGAGATCATTGATGTTTTTGAAATTGAAGACCAGTTGATATAGAGTGTAAATTTTTAAAACTGATTTACCTGCGCACTTTACATTTCATTCCACACCCATTTAAATAGATGTTGAATCAAGTGGCATTCCAGTCAGTTAATTTTTTTTTAATATTTTTAAACCATTAGGATTTTGTTATTATTATTATTATTATTGTATTTAATTCTTTTGGTTTTCTATTTTCTTTTTTTGACAATACCAAGTTCATGTTCTGAGCTATCAAATGATCCAAAGTTAAAATAAAATGATCTTTTAAACATGCCATTCAAAAAAAAATTAAACAATGATTAGTCTTATAATCGTTAATGATTAATTGCTTAATATGATAACATTCTAAATCTTTATCCACAAACCTACTTAATTTTTTTTACAATGTAAGAATTTTACTAAAATTTCAGTTGAAGATAAATACATTAAACTGGGTGTGAACAAAATAGTATTGCAGCAAATAAAGTAATTCAAATAGTATAGCTAGCCTAAAATGAGCCCAAATAATATTTGGGTCTACCAGTTGGGCTCTCCCACCCCCCGCTAACTTGAATATTACAATCAAACACCACCAGTGTCCAAACCAGTTTATGGTTGATGTAAAGTATAGATTTCCATAAAAATTTATCCTAAATGAAATTTGCTACTTGTGCATTTTATGTTCTATTTTTGCAGCTTTTGTTTGGAAGCATCTCAAGTATAGAGGACCATGGATACAGAGTAGATCTTGGTATCAAAGGCATTCAGGCTTTCCTTGCCGCTAAAGATGCAGAAAAACTTATTTCAAAGCAAGGTAAAAGATAATTTTTTTCATACATAAAAACCTCATGTATATTATCTGCATAAAAAGTTGTGTTTTTGTCCATCATTTGCATGTTTTGGACTGACTGAGGATGGATTTGAAATGAAATTAGATTCAGACAATAGTTGAATCCCATGATTGCAGTTTCATTGTCAAGATTAAAAAAGGAACAAAAACTGACAGGAATCTTTCTAGATAATTTCTCAATCAATCTAAGAACCTCTAAATCAAGATAAAATTATTGCAATAGTGCACTAATATTTCCAATAAGCATGTCCTTATTATGTTAAAAGCATCCTATTCTTCTACTCGACAAGTGATGAAATGAAAATTCCTTTTTCACATATCTAAGGAACTTCTCAATTGATTTTTTCCTTATCCAATGATTTGTAACGAGAGTTATCTTTTTCCTAATTGCCTCTTAATTAAACTTCCTTTTTTTTAAAGGTTCATCTCTACATGTGGGGCAGCCTGTATGGTGTGTCCTAAAATTGAATAATCGTGAAAGTCTACAAGCAGGAGAGAGCAGGGTCATTAATGTCACTGTGGAGCCTGAGGTTGTGCGCAATTCGCAAGTGAGTAATGGTCAGAAAAAAAGGTTATAACTTAAGTTCAGACTTTTATATGCTCTGTCTCTATATCTTAGTCATCTTTTACATTTGCAGCTTGCAATTTTTCTGTGCTTCTCAATGGTGAAAACTACATGACATGGTGAAGTTCTTTTAGGATGTATATTTTTTTTTATTTTGAAATTTGTAGTTTGCCAAACACTAATTTCCAAAACTGAAGATGTTTGTGGCTTTTGACTGTCTTCAGATGAGGAATGCATTTTAACCCCAAGGCATATAAGAAGCATATTGAACTTTACAGTGTCTGGTTTTGGTATCTCAAGAAAAAATGCTGATCAGCCATTCCTTTCAACGTATAAAATTTATAGAAGGATGTAATTCTTATGTAAAAATAAGTTCTGATCAGATCAGAAATGTAAAGTTTGTCACCATGAAGATGCTCATTCTTTTGATTAATATTTAAGCATGTTTCAGCTACATTAATTAAGTCACTTTTTCTCTATGTCAGCTGCCAGAGACTTCTAACTTGGATTCTATTAGGCCTGGGATGACTGTCAATGCTGTAATAAATAGTGTAAGTGTTTATTTTTGTTTTTTTGTTACATTAAAAGCCATGTTAAATAAACTCTTTCTGACATCATCTCCTAATTAAGGTGAGACACACCATCTTGAGCTTTGATTTATTATCTGGCCAGTTTTTAGGATTATATGTATCAAATTCACCACCATATACTGGATGTAAAAGAGGAAAGTAAAGCTCTGGGGATAATGTTTATGAACTAAAACTTTGTTCGTGTATGTGAATTACATTTTGTTGCTTTTAGTAGTGGTCGTAAGCTGCACCAATGAAACAAGTGTCAAACTTCATTTTAGCAATACTATCTCTAATTTCTCTATAACTATTTCAAATATATAAACCACTATTTAGAACTGCAGAATGGTAATAAAAAAATTTAATCAGACAGCTTAAATGGTATGGCCTCTGGAGCCAAGCAATGATTCTATAAATGTCAAAATTTCTTAGATCAATGGTAGAGCAGAGCAAACCAAGTAATTTTTTTTACTATCTTCAGGTTTCCAAGAATGGACTCATTGTGAAAGTATTCAAATTTGATGGCTGTCTTCACAGCAGCCAGCTCTCAAAGAGCAGTGAGCAGTATAAAGTAGGGGAAGAGGTGTGTTCTTTTTTTCCCCCCTTTTGTTTAGATGATAGTCTAAGTTATTTCACTTCCTACAAAATAATAAATTGAATGGTACTGTGAATCTCAAAATGTATACTTTGCACTCCAAAAATAGTTCCTGTTCAGATCAAAGTTTGCAGTTATGAAAAAATAACCACCAGCAGTATTTAAAAGAATTTTTTTATTCTTATTTTTTTGTTTGCTAACTAAAATAAAAGTTAAAAAACATATTTTTGCTCTTTCATATACGGTGACATCTTCTCAAAATTTGGTAAATTGCTAAAAAAAAAAAACTTTTGAACATTGACGTGTCGAACTGCACAGATCCTTCTTTCATTTATGCTCTAAAAGATAATTTTCTTGAATTTTCTTTCCCTATTTGAAACAATTTCTTTTGAGAGAGATGGAATAGTATATATCCTGTTTGTCAAGAAGTTAATGTTTTTATGCTTTAAGCACAACAAAAGATGGACATGAGGAACAATAGTGGTGTTATTCTCTCCACTGATTTCCTTGGCACTGGCACCAGCAAATTCTTTTGTCAGTTGCCTAGAATATCTATCAAAAGCACTTCAAAGGTGCACATGTTCCTTACGAGAATTCCAATTGATCTTAAAAATTATATTCACCTTAGAAATACTTGAACCTCACTTGTATGGATGTTTTTTTTATTTTTTCTGGTGAGATATTTTATTGTGTTCATGAAAAATTGAAGAAATAATTGCAATTTCATTAAACCAATATGCAACTTTTCTTATATATCAAATGACAAAAATAAATTTTTAGTATTTCTTTTGTTTGTTGATAGACTTATATATGTTTAATATTGTGTGTGATATTCCTCTTCCTATTTGCTTTCACTTTTTTCTGAATAATTTTTGTTTATGTTTTTTAATTTGCATCAGATTCAAACCAAAGTCCTCTACGTTAACCCTTTCACAAAAGAACTACAACTGACAAACTTATCAAAACATCTAGAATTTGATGGCTCAACATTGGATCTTTTTGGGGGTATGAATACTGGTGACTTTTTTGATGGCAAAGCAGCTCGGATTTTGAAAGGAAAGGGCATTTACTTCTCTCTCCCAGGGAAAAGAAAAGGATTTGCATCTGTAAGTAGCAATTGGAAAATGACTAACAATTTGGCAAGTCTCATCCTATATTATATAAGAATTTGTTGGGACCATCTGCCTCTAGCTATTTTCACATTGCAAGTAGTCCTTAAATGTGCTTGAATGACATCATTTGCAACGCTGTTCAAGTAGTTTTTAATGTAAGTATGATTTGAGAGGGATAGAAGAGGAATTCTTTGCCCTAAACTTGAGGTATGTCCTGCTTTTTCCAGCATTGGTAAGTTCCTGTTCTTTTTTCTATGGAGTGTTTATCTTTAATACTTTAATTTACAAAAAAGCACTTCCTTTTTAATGAGGCACTACGTGAACCAAAATTGGGCAAGATTCATTGCATTGGAAGCAACGATTTGCCTTTTGCATCGTGCAAGTGCGATAAATATGTTGATTTTTTTTTAAAGTATATAAAAATAATTGCCTTACTCTTCAAAATCATAAAAGTTTAATTTTTTAACAGATAAGCCACCTGAGTGATAATGAAAAAGAAGCAAAAGATCTATCCAGGTTCCAAAAAGGCCAAACAATTAAATGCAGAGTTTTGGGTTTCAACTTCATGGAAGGTATTGCTTTGGTATCCCTGAAACAGTAAGTATATTTCTAAGTGTTTCTCTTTAAAGAAAAAAAATTGCATATTTTAGTTTTCTTTTTTGCTTTCTCAAATAATTAGTCAAGCCACTTTATTTTCTCTTTAAATGTATCGGGATATCTTTTAAATTATTCAGTTAGAGCTGTGAATGTCTGTGCTATCAAAATTTTGGTTAAAAAATTGAAATTGAAGGCAGTTTAGTAATCCTTATGGATTGTTCCAGACACCCAGATTCAGTTGTATTTGTATTAGATCCTAAGAGAAATTCAAAGCTACTTATGAAGATTTTGTAAACAAATAAACCATTGCAGTTAAAAATGAAAAGAACTCTAACACTTGTATATCAATCATTGATTTATACTCTTTACTAAGATGTTTAACAGTTATATAGTAAAAGGATTCACATTTACTCCTTCAAACTCACACCATAACAAATAGTGTTTTTCATTAGATGTCTTTTCTTGTCTCTTAATAGGAGTGTTCTTGAACAGAAGTTTCTCAGCCTCAAAGATATTTCAGTTGGTGAAATAGTAGAGGTCAGAATCAGAGCTGCAATTATTGTATTTTTTTGTTTTTTTGTCGTTATTTGTATAAGAGATAATTTTTTTATTCCATGTCATTTTAGTGATTTTTATTCTTTGTCATCAATAAAAAATCTTTTATTTAAGGTTGGTTAAATTTATTCAAGCTTGATTGAAAGTGTAAGAAAAAGTATTCCATGAACTTTGTTGTGAAACAGTTAGAAATTTCTATTTATTTTATAATAAAAAAAAAGGAATAAACCAGAGAATGGCAAACAATCTGTGTTGAAAATGTCCAAATGAGCGGGATTTAAAAAATTTAATGTAAGAAAAAAGGTTTGACCTATGTGTAAAGCAATGTTTAAAAGAATTGCTATTTTTCCCTCATTTCAGGTTTATGTGAAAGATGTCACCCTCAATGGACTGGTAGTGAAAATCTCAAAAGGCATTTACTCTTTTATACCATGCATGCACCTGGCAGATGTGCCTATAAAGCATCCAGAAAAAAAATTTGAGGCTGGTCAGAAACTGAAGAGCAGGGTAAAGCTGACATTATGCTGTTTTTTTGTTGTTTTTTTTTTTAATTCAAAACAATAATCTTTAGAACCATTTGTGTCTCAAACTTAATAGCATTGTGAAGTTTTAAAGCAACATATTTATTTGTGAATTTTTGTACAGTATGTCTATTTCAGTCCTACAGTAGAAAACTTGCGCTGTTCATTTGTTATTTCAGAAAGATTACCTTTGAAATTCATGTCTTAATGTAGTTTTTCATCAGGCAGGGTGTAACAACTCATTGTTACAAAATGAAAGATTAATGAAGTCTTTGAAAGTGAAATTTGAAACATCTGACACACACAATATTTGTTTATTGTTTTCAATGATTAGTTTTAGTTAATCGGTTTGCCCTCTTTCTTGAGCTGTCTCTGTGGTTTTGTTATCCATACAGGTTATGAAAGTGGACTTGGACAAGTCTAAAGTAATGCTAACTCTGAAAAAAACCATGGTTAAAATGAAAGGGCCCATCCTGACAGAATACAGTCAACTGCGACCTTACATGGAGCTTGAGGGATATATCATAGCCATCAAAGACACGGCCGTTGTTGTGTCATTCTTCAATGGAGTTCAGGTAGGTCTCTGCATTGTTTATCTGTTAATTTTTTTTTACCAATCATTTCAGGCACAGTAGACCGGCCATGGGGTGTCAAAGGCATTCATAAACTTTATCACCTTTAAAACATAAAATAGCAACATTTGTTCAGAACAGTTTAAGCCACTTAAAAATTTTACCCACAGATAAATATCATGTTGAAATACAATTTACTCTTTTCAATAGATGAACTATAGATATCTATATTTTATATTGTTACATCATCAGTAGTTTAAACTAATCTTATCACAGGCTATCTTTTTTTTTCTTCATTTTTATCTTTATATTTTTTTCTGAATCAAACAGTAATATAATTATGGTAAGGCCTTCTTTGTTTCTTTTCTTAGGACTCCTGACGTATTTGTTTTAGTTTGAAACTAAGTCTGCAACTGACCAAGCATTTTTTGGTATTCTCCCTAATATGTATTGAGCAAAAAGTGATTGTTACTCTTATTTTTGCAAATGCTTTGCTCAGGGTTATGTCACTTTGAAGGATATGAGCACTGAGAAAGTAGAAGATCCTTCAGCGTTGTTTTACAAAGGCCAAGTGATTCGGTGCAGAGTTGTGCATTTTAATGTTGAGGAGAAGAGGCTCAAATTATCCTTTAATGTAAGTTGGTTTGGTTTAAAATTCTCATCATATTTACTTTTTTTTTTACTTTGAAACTTAGGTGAACAATGGAGACATTCTGTAATGCATGATTGGGAGACAAAATTAGACAAAATATCTCTTGTTGTGAGGTATTGAGAAAAATAAAACCTAGAAGCCTTTACTGTTGAGAAATTATTGTATGTTACTTTTCAAAGGTCTGATTTCAAGTTCAGAGGTGATGACATACATCCTTATAAGGAACGGATGTCTCTCTGTGTTTATATTTTATTTTATATACTGAATTGATATAAGTGTATAGATTTTAATGTTTCAAGTACTCAATTTTATTTCGTTTTATGTTTTGAATATGGGAGAAACCTTCATTTTCTTACTATAAAATTTATAAATCAGTTTTTGAGGAGTGGACAGACTTATGAGCTTTATAAAATAAATGAGTAATTTTATTGATATATTTTAGTTTTGCATTTTTTCTATTCAAAAGTTTGGGGAAAAGACAGAACCACAGGAGAAGCCAACACAGACTGTTTTTGATCTAGGCAAAGTAAGTTTTCTGAGTTGTATTTTACACATTTTTGTTTTCTTTTTATGTATCATCACTATTTTTGTCACAAGTAAAAGTGGTCTTAAAGAGATCTCAAGTTCAAATCTTAGAAAAGGCCAGATCAGACCTCTTTTTCTTTTGAAGGCAACAATGACATTAAAACAATTTTTTGTCACTTCATGTAGAAATGATTGTAATACTTATGGTGCAAAGTATACCTTGCCAAGAGCATTATTTTTAACATTTTTAAGATTCCTCTCCACTTTGCTTTCCTGTGATTTGTTTAGTTTAATGCATTCAGCTTCGTCATGGGTTTTGAATCAATATTTTTCCTGAAAATTTTGTTTTGAAAATAACTTCCTTTTAAGCTCACAAGACATTATATTTTTTAAAAATAGAATCATCTATTATACATCTTATTAATGAGAATTTGTAAGAAGTCAAAAATGTCAAAATTTTCACTGTCTGTTGTACTTATTAACAACATTAATACCACAAATCTGACTTTTTTTTGTTGTTGTTTAAGTTTGTCAGAGCAAAGATTTTAAGAGAGGAAAACAGCTGCTTCAGAGTTCAGCTGCTGCCCAACAAAGACCAAGCTGTTCTACCATTCAGTCACCTCTCAGATTTCCATGAAGTTCAAGAAATTAGGAGGCAGGCATTTAAACCAGAGCAAATCATTGAAAAAGTCACATTTTTCTCCTCAAAGAACAAGACTGTATCTTTTCTATTTGTACTATATAAACAAAACGATGTTTTACACAGAGTTATAATTAGTGGGATATTGAAAAAAAAAAACTTTTAAAGGTACCTATTTTCTTTTTGTCAAACTCTCCCAAAGGAGCAAAAAAATCTAAAATATCCTCAAATAGTTTATAATTTGTACTTTTTACCCTGAAGAAGATATGGAAAATTCACTGATCTAAATATTGATGACTGTAAGTGAGATATGAAAGACATATGGCTCATTTGTACTAGATGAAAAATACGAAAGTTCTCATTTATTTTTAGACTTTTTTTTCTAATTTAGCAGGTTATCACAATTATCATTATAGTTTTCGTTCACGCCATGTGAAAGATGCATGTAATGACTATTATAAATGATTTTAAACATAGTTAAAAAAAAATTATTTTATTTGTCCTTGATGACGTTTGACAAATTATTTGTTATATATAAGCTCGAGCTTATCACCAACTTAAAGTATTGTGGTGAAGAACAATAAAAATCCAACATGCATTGTCATTTTGCCTTGATTTCAACATCTCAGATAGTAACCATGAAAAAGTCACTTTTACAAGCAGCCCAAGATAAAGTCTTTGTCAAGGACTTTGAGGAATTAAAAGTGAGTATTGAGACGCACTCCAAAGTTTTCAAACTCCAAAAATTTGGTTTGATACAGACATAAACTCTTGTAAAGTGTCTGTTTTTTTTTCTTTTAAACAAGTTACTCTGCTGTAAAGAGAGATTATTATGCAGCATATATGTTTTAGTAGCTTAGCTAAATGGCTCAAAAATATTTTATATTTTTCTTTGTATTGAAGGGCTTATTAAGACAACCAAGCTCTTGATGTTGGGGTTTCAGCATCTTTTCAATGTCATTATATTTGATAAATTGAAAGGAACTGATTGCCATAAGTGAATCTTTATCTTTTTTATTTTTATCATTCAATGAAAATATAGTGAGAAAGCAACAAATGGAAACTATGATTTGGAATTATTTTTGTATCTTTTGTA
Organism: Elysia crispata; assembly: GCA_033675545.1. NCBI lineage: Eukaryota > Metazoa > Mollusca > Gastropoda > Plakobranchidae > Elysia > Elysia crispata. The sequence continues at coordinate 114,844 of JAWDGP010001700.1, read as the reverse complement.
AATTGTAGCATTAGTTCATTTGATACAAAAATGGTATATTATTTTTATCTTTATGGCAAATATTTCAAATCCAAATTTGCACACAATTTAACCTTTTTAAGAGGCTCTATCCAGGTAAAAATACTTTTTTCTTTGTTATAGAAATTTATCACGATGATTTAACAATAACACATAGTTGGAATTCTCCAAATTTTTTTTTGCACTTGACTTAGATTCTTTATGACAGCTGACATGCCCTTTTTTTCTTCTTTAAACCTGATTGTCACAGATAGTTTTAAGCATCGAACAGTTCACTTTTACTAATATAATTTAATCTTAATTTTTATCTTCCATTAGCATTTTTTTAAACTAGACATTTCCTTACTCTTGTCATGTTAAATCATGAGATTACAATGATTAGTTAAAAATAAGGCAATCAATCACTTTTTCTTTTGCTCCATACTGAACATCTGTAAAATATAAGGATAATCATATTTCTCACAATTATTTGAAGTTAATGTATGCAATGTTTGCACTTTTACAAGAACTCTAAATGATGGTAACAATTACTTAAATGCTTTCATTTTTACTTTTGCCAGACAGGTAAACTGTTGCCTGCTGTCATCAAGAATCATCAAGAGTATGGCATGTTCTTGGAAATTGCTGGTGGACTCACAGGACTTTGCCCAACCAAGGTAACCTTTTTTTTTTGTGTGTAAAATAATAGTATTTATGTTTGTTGCCATAAAACAGTGATTCTTTTCCTCACATGTCAAAAAGGTAATTTCCTTCTTTTTGTTTAATCCCCAAGTATTATATATCAGCAGAGAAAAATGGATGGCTACTTTAAGGATGTTTTGATTTACATGTCTATGCTGATTCTTGTTAAAGCCAAAATATTATCTCTAGGTTTATTGAACTATTTATTCTGCTTTGAGGTCTTGTCCTTAATGCTTGATTGTGTCTCTCCTGTCCAGACCATGACCTGTCTTCAGCCAGCCAGCCTTCAAGACCTTTTTCTTCATGGCCAATCTGTTATTACCCGTATCACCCGTCTGGATTCTGAGAAAAAACGTTTCCTAGGCACTGTACGTTTGGATGAATGCTATGAAGGAGGTCTTGAGGCAGGTCTTAACCTTCTTGAAAACTATTTACTTGCTCGTGAGGAAGCTGTCAGTCTACTCTATGCAGAGCGTGGTTGGTATTTTCTTTCTTTTAAGAAAATAACTGTATTGATTTTAATTGTATAAAAGGATAGAAAATCATTGCTACAATTTTTTTTTATAACCTTAAAAATATTGCTCTTTGCATGCTACAAAATTTGACATTTTGATGATGAGTTAGGACAAGATCCCTTTTTAGATCGTGGTTATTTCTCATTAGACTCACATAATGTAGAAGGTGGAAAGTCTGCAAGCATGTTTTTTTTTTTTGAATGAAAAAAAAATATTAAAGAAACAATTTTTGTTTTTCATGGGAATGCCACACCTCTCCTGTACTGCTCAATGCAAAATAAGCTTACTTCAACCACTGGTAATGCTTTTATTTTGATAATGAACAAGTTTGTTAAATTGCCTTTCCACTTTTTTCTTCTATCTTTTTTCTATCAATTTGTTGCTTTTATTTTGATAATGAACAAGTTTGTTAAATTACCTTTCCACTTCTTTCTTCAATCTATTTTCTATCAATTTGTTAAGACTCTCAGAAAATAAGGTTATCTTTTTCAGTTATTAAGATTTTTTCTTTATATATATACTTGATAACAGATGAGCTAGCTGCATATGAGGAGCTCAGCGTAGGCAGCAAAGTTCAGGTGACTGTCACATCTGTTCTGAAAAAAGGCATACTTGGAGAGCTACCCTCTGGAGCAAATGCCTTAGCAACAAAACATCACTTTGGAGGTTAAATCCCATTTTACAGTTGATGACAAATTTATTGATTTTTTTTTGTTTTAACTTTTTTGCAACTCCTTTTTTTTTTTAATAATGTCTTCTTCAGCTCTTTGGACAATGTTTTCTGACTTCATAATTTTATATAAACTGCCCCAAAAGATAAACTAATTACAAAAATCATATTTATCTGTAGATGGCATGCTGATTCTCCCTTCAAAGATCAGCCCCCAAATAAAGTTGAGTTAGATTATAATTAATTCCATGGTTCTCAAGAGGCCTTTTCTTCCTTTCTTTTTATTTCCCTTTTAAAGAGAGCCTTTTTGGGATGGAAAGCTGATGTTGTTCCAAAATAACATATTGAAAGGGTTCATTTATTTTGTAAATTTGTCAAAATTAAATGTCTTTAACAGGTACTGTAACATTCTAATGAAAAAATGTTGAAGACTACAGTTTCCAAAAGGTTTTATATATTTCTTATGTAGGCATTGAACCTCAGGTTGGATCCACTTATGAAGCTCTTGTCTTGTTTGTGGATCCTTTGACTCCATGTGTGGAACTGACCATAGAACCAAAGATCATAAAGGCTGTGACCTCACTCAAAGAAAATGCCAAAACCAAGGTGAAAATTATTTTTTAATCTCTCAACCTCTGTATGGAAATCAAATAACAAATAAGCATTTCATACAAAGAGATAAAAAATATACTTAATCAGTATAATGTTCAAAATTATTTATGTAAGTCTTGTTTTCAAGGCAGTGCTTTAATAGTGTAAAATTTAAATGTTATCTTTATACTTGAAATGATAATAAGGGACAAAAATTTCACTCTAATTTATAACGGCAAAAGACCTATCTTAAAAGTACAATTTATTGTAAAGGTACCATCTGAATTTGAAAAAAAAAGGCATGGTGGCAACTGAACATGAGCATCATGCACTGCCTTCAAGCTCAGTTTTCCAAATAAAATCCATGGTTCTTTTGATCAAGGTAACTATGTACTTCATATTGTACTTTCACATAACTGTGTGAAACACATTCAGTTTTGTGGGAAAATAAAAAGTTACTTTTATCATGTACTTTTTAGGTTAAAAGTGGACAAGTGATGAAGGCCGATGTGCTCTTGGTTAAGCCTGAGTTTATGCTTATGTGTGGCAGAGCTCATGCTTCAGGCAGGCTCATCTACGTTCCTGTGAAGCAGGTATGTTTTGACGAAACAAGTTTTTTTAAGCTACTGCTTTCACGCTGCATACTATTTATGAGATGAATTTGAAATTTTGCCCTCTGTTAATGCAAACTAACTACAGCTTTAACCTTAAGCATGCAATTTTTTTTATTTTTTTATGAGAAAACATATTTTTTTTCTTTTTTCTTTGTTATTATTCATTGCCTGTTATTGACTGATTCATTTGTCAATTTTTTTGTAATTTGATTTAAAGAAAGACATTTTTATTTCATAATTTGGTATGGAGTTTTAATAATTATTTAGTACTGATATTAAGAGAATACCCTGGATCTGTAGAGGAGCATGAGTTATTTTATAATAAATCTTCCCACAGCATATGAATGATGTGGATCCAAACAACAAGCCATACAAGCCAGGAACATTTACAGAAATAGTTATTAAAGAGTGAGTTATGTTCCTGTTCAATGAGCTAAAACTTTGAAATATTTCATTGCAGTCCTCACATTGGAGAAATAAATTTATTAAAGCTATTATTTCCTGTTTTAAAATATAGGGCATTGCATTCTTTCATAAAATCAATTCTCAAACTTCTGTAGCCAAAGACTTATGTGGACATTTAATAAATTAAAGAAAACATGACTCTCCCCCACCCCCAAATAAGAAAAGAATGTTGACTAACAGTTCACATTTCCCCTCTCCACCTCACTTTTCCAGTATGTGCAGTGGCTATCAGCTGGCTGTTTTGAAATCCAAAGACCCTGATGCAAGCAAGAAAGCTCTGGACCTAAAGAATTTGAGAGAGCATAATATGAAGCCTGGCACTGTCATAGATGTAAAGTACGTACATGGAATGAGGCTTACTACATATTCACTTCTTAAGCATGTTACTGAAACAAAGAAAATTAATTTTTTTTTCTTACAAAATAGAACTAGATTGAAGATTTTTCAAACAATAAGGAGCATCACATAGTGGTGATTACATTGTATGGAAAGATTTTTTGTCCAATAAAGGAGGTAAATTAATCTTTCTTTCTGGAATTTTGTTTTGTTCATATAACTGTTAATGACAATATTTTTTTTTAATAAAGGAAAACAGTGGTGAAACTGCATCATTTTTTTAATGCAACATTTCAAAATTCTGTTAACCTTCTATTCTATTTTTTGTCTGTCCTTTTTTTTTTCTTTTTAAAATCATATGCTTTTCAACTCCAATAAAAATGATGTCAGTATCACATCAAATCTGCAGGATTAGAGCGGTACACCCTCTGCAGCTAAATATTGAGGCCGGGAAAACTCATGGTCGAATACACATTACAGAGGTGGAAGATAACCCACAAACTGTAAGTATTATGGTGAAGAAGCTAAACATGGAATCATTCAAACTTTAAAAAAAAAACTTCCTTTTTTTTTCTAACCTTACCTCTTTCCTTACTGACTTTCCATCAGTGTGGAGTCCCTAAATTCTGACTTAAGAGGCGTAAGTTGGTCAAAATCATGACAATGAATGCACTTTCTATTAAAACTAAAATCATTTGGTTTGACCTCTCTGATCATTCTTAAAAAGAAAATGGGAAAATAAGAAAAAGAAAAGGTAAAATTATAAGTCTCAATCTCCATCATCTGAACTAGATCTAGTTTCAGGCCCAACAGCTTCTGATCTATGACTTTGATCTAAATTTGGTCTGAACTGTGAATCATGTAATCTTCAAATTCACATTAATATTCATAATGTTCAACATTATTGTAAGACTCAAATTCTTTATCAATATTGCTCTGAAATCAAAGAGGCTCTGAATAAAAATGAAGGCCATGATTGCCTAACTTGAAAAAAAAATTAAGGCTAGCTAGAAGACAGTTGCCAGCAGTTTCTTATTAAAAAAAATGCTCTTTCTGCTTGTTCAGGAGAGGTATCACATTACTAGTTGTTAATTATAATAGTTTCGTATTTGGAGCTTATTTACCACCTATATTTTGCGGGCGATGAAGGGTGATGCAGTTGTAGAGCCCTGCAGGCTATACTGCCCATCAAAGGAAACCGACGTATCTGCTGATTTTGTGCTTTCCGGAAAAATGCAAAAAAACATTCAATGGTGAGCATAAAAAACTTCAGATATGTGATTTGACAAGTAAAAAAACTTTAAGTACCAATGCAGATACGTCTCTGCCATGTGCTCAAGTTGGATAATACTCTAAATAGTCAGTTTGTGGAAACAAATTAGTAAACAGTTTTTTTTCAGATACGTCAGTCTGCTTCTGGGGGGCAGAATAGTGGGCAATATAGTTAGGAAAGGGTTATGTGTTTTTTTCGGATACAAAAAAAATAAAAGATGACAAATTATTTTTATATCTATGAACTTTTCTTTGCAGGGAGTTAACCCTCTTTCAAAATTTAAGCAAGGACAGACTGTGAAAGCTGTAATCATAGGACTAAGAGATGTTAAGTCTGAAAGGTCAGTGTCTAACAGAATTTATTGAGCTTTTTATGTCACTTAATGTGTTTTCCTTTTTTTTTATGATTCAGTAAAATAAAGGCATTAATTTTGTCATTGATTTAAAATGCTCTAATGAATCCAATCTAAGAATTTAATATCTGCAAAGCCCCTAATTTAAGACATATATAGAGTAAGCAAATAAAAAAAAAAATCAAATATCTGTTCTGTTTGAAGACTGCCAAATCTTTCATCATACATTTCTCATTTACTCAGAATTTTAAAAAAATTTTAAACCTTGCTGTGTTTTGATACTGAAGCCCACTTTTTCGTTGTCTGTTTTTCAGCTATCTTCCAATCAGTCATCCAAAAGCCAAGCGAACTCTCCTAGAATGTAGCCTGAGGGAAAGGTAGACATTTCTGGAGTCATTAGTCTCAAATTTATTTGCCGGACATTTCCCTCTTTTTTGCCTCTTAATGTGTTAATACAATAGTTATCTCGAACGTAAAACAATTGGATCAAATTAGTCTGTGTTTTGTAATAATTTTTTTTCCTACTGGTTTTATCCTAAACTTTAAAAAATATTTTATTTTTTTCATTTTCAGCAAGTTGAGAAATCCCTCAGACAAAGAGAACCTAATTCCCAAACTTGATCTCAAAGTTGGTGAGGAAGTCACTGGCTACATCATCAGTGTAAGTTAACTGCTGCCTCATGTTTTGTCCTTTTTTTTTTTGCTTTTCTATACATGTTGTAAAATCAAAGCAAATTACAGGAATAAATGGATTTACCATGATTCTGAAAAATAAAAAAGGCTGGTTTGTTTAAACTAGAACAACTAGGTTCTCAACCAGTCAAATCAAACTGGAGCAACAAAATATATTTCTTTATATGGGTTGTTCCCCAAAAACTGTTGTTAAGTGGACATTATTTTGCAGTTTTAAGATATGATGTGGGCAAACTGTGACTTTTTGAGGAATTTCTGGCAAGGTTTTTTAAAATATTAAAGAGTTTAAAACATAATCTAACGAAGAGTTAGAGATGTATTTGATGGGATACATAAAGTCTTTGTCTGATGCAGACAGACAAGTTTCACAATAATTCATGTTTTAAACTGAAAGCAAATGTTTTTCTGATTGCTGCTTTTTTCAGTCAAATGCCCAGAAAGTATGGCTCCAGTTGAGTTTGGCCCAACAGGGTTTTGTTGACCACTTCCACTTTTCTGAGGATCTGGACCACATAAACTCTTTGAAGTTCAAGCCAGGGGAAGCCTGCACAGCTACAGTTACATGTGTGGAGAATCCTGAAAAATTTGAGCTCTCTTTTATCGGTGATTGCATTTTCTTTATTATTTCATTTATATCCTGATTCTCATAAATTGCTAGGATTACTGAGTTTGGTCTTCCCGGGACAAAAGATTCTGAAGTAGCAAATGAAAATTAAAAGTGTGTTGTCACTTGAATATTCATTTTTAACATTTATATCGATGTAACATCAGCTACTTTTTAAAGTTTTATTGATGACATCATTGGAAATGGTCATAATTCCAGCAGGTTAAGATGGGGATGAAAAAACAAGACTGATACTGAATTAGACTAAATAAAAAACAACAGAAATGATAGACACCCTTTTCATTATTAAGCATGAACAGGATGGCTTTATTTTAAACATCAGAATGTCAAAAAAATTTTTAGAGAACTTTTTTCCCTACTTACTTTTAAATGTCTTTGTAGGAAAGATCATTTTAATCCAAACATTTCTTTCTTTGCAAATTTCACATTAACAAGCATATCATCAGCAGGAGAAGAAAAAAATATAGGCTCAATTTATTTTTTCTGTAGTCACCTAAAATTCCAATTTGATATGCATTTGTCTTTACTCTCTATCTCATATTTTTTTTTTATTTTATGTTTAATATCTTTATAATGAGTTGCTTTTCTTTTTAAAGAAAGTGGCTTGCAAGTTTTTTTTCCATTAATTTCATGGACAACAGTATATGATAAAGATACTCTTGAAAATTAAGGTCTGTTCCTTTATCTTCTATTTTGTGCCTTAATTTTCATTCCTCTTGTCATCACCCTACTATATTTTTAGTCATAAGATTATTGATCTTACTGTTAACAAACTTGGTCCACAAAAAGATAATTCAAACAGTCATAAAAACTGCTGTTTTACATATTTTCCTGATCTAAGGTAAAAAATTAAAGGTGGAAGAAGGATCAGAGGTAGTGGCTCAGATCACCAGTCTGAAGGCAGGATGTAGTATTCATGTCAAGTTACCAGATGGGCGATCTGGAGTGGTGAAAAGCAAACCCAGCGTTCTCCATTATGTGGACCAACATATTAGGGCTACAGTGGATCAAGCAAACAATCTTGATGTTTGTCTCCTTACCTTAACAGAAAACAGGTTATTTGACTTTTATCTTCTTTTCTAATACCTTTTTTTCTGAATAAAGAGCAGATTTTTTACTAGTGGGGATGAACTTTTCAAAGTATTACAGGAATTTCAGTCATTTTATTTTTAAAAAATTCTCATTGTTTATATAATAGATATGAAACAAAAATGAAGTAATGTTAGGGGCAATTAAAGTTGTTATCATAAAGAATGCAAAAAATTTCACTGTATTAAAACAGCTGTAGAGGCAGTTCTTTTGAAGATTTTGAATCTTGACAAAGTAGTTTGAAAGAATTATTGCTGAGTGTCAAATTTAATTCTCATCTCTAAAATTTCCGAAAATATAATTGCTGTTAAACATCATGAATTTTGTATGAGAAAATAATCTTCATAGTAAAGTTCAATCTGCTTACAGAGCATGGAGTACAGAATGATCTTTTTTATTAACTGTCAAAAAAAGTAAAAGGCATGTAGGCGTTATTAAATATGAGTCCAGCATTCATCATCATTGATGATAGTATTCTGTAGAAACTTCCATTTTGGCTTTGGTGTGGCAGTTTTAGATTAGATCAACCCATATCTTAAAGGCACAGCTCAAGTTAAAGTTTGAATCAAGAAGATGAATCAAATCCTCCTCTTTTAATATTTGATGTATGCCAAGTGTCAATTTTTGGATCACTGTTCACATGAGTTGTATACTCAACTGCTTTTTTACATTCTGTCATCTCTCTATGTGTATTTTATTATGTATGCAGATGATACACAATATAATTTCCCTATAAATGGAAATAATGAAAATAATGTTGAGCCAAAGCTGATATTCTTAAACTAAAGAGAAAACTTTAAAAGCCAACTTCTTTGATCCAGTGAATATCCTTGACCAATTATAGCAATTTCATAACCCTGAAATCATAGGCTACACAGCAGCAGTTTTCTATCAAGTTAATTCTTAAAAATAAGACTATGTCAAATACTGTAACTACAAAATTGCTTATTTTATGTTGGATACTCAGCAGATGGTATTTCACTTTCGAGTCAATTTAAAGGCTAGTTTACTTATTGTTATGATTTTTGCCTTCATTGAAAAGCATTGTTCATTCATCACTTATGACAGAATATTTGGTATGCTTATGGTAGTTACAATTATGAAACGCTCCTGAGTTCATTGTATATGACTGTTCAAGGCTTTAAAAAGTGTTGTTTTTATTACTGGTATTTTTTGTTTACCCTGCAAAAATATCTTGCAGTTTATCTAAATAAGGTTGTTGTTAAGATTTGAATTTAGAATAATCAAGATTTGAAAATAGATAATTTCCTCAGTTACCAAATGTATTTCAAAGCAGAATTTTTTTTTTCAGAGAAATATGATTTGTTTTAATTTTTGTTTTTGTTTTGTTTTCTTTTTGTTGTTTTTTTGTATTCAAATTTTAACCATTTCGAGGCCTGGAAATATCTGTAAACATTTCAACTTCTAAATTGAGACATTACCTTTCATTATTTTTTTTCCTTCATAGTTACTTATCAACCTCTTAAGTCATTTCTGAACACATCTCATTTTCTACTTGGAAAATATATTTTAAACAGCACACAATTTTTAAAGAAGCAACGAAAAAGGAAAACGTCAATCAATGAAGAAGAAGCTAAGTTGCAAGAGAGGGAGATTGTAACAAAGAAGAGACAGTTAAAGAAAGAAAAAAAGAAGAAGACCTCTGAGACTGAGGAGCAAGGAGATAGTGGTGTGGATATTGCCAGAGAATCGGCTGAATCAGACAGAGAGCAGGACGAAGAAGCTGGAAACAATGTAAGCTAAGTACTCAAAAAATGAGTACTCATTGTTTTTTTTTTCTTCATTATAATGGTATATGAAAGGATGTAGTGGAGATCCATAATATTGCTTAAAAATAATGACATTACCTTCCCTTAACGACTGATAGATTAAATTTCAATTTAAATATGAGATTTAAGGCTGCATGCATATGCCCTTATTAAAGAAAGAAACTGTTGCCCTATCTTTTTTCTGTTTGTTTCTTTTTTAAAAGCTTAGTTAGAAAATATTTATTTCTCAGTAAATTTTACAAGCAAGTCTAAAAGCTATTTGCTATCACAAAGAAATATTTTGAAGCTAGTCTGACATTTTCTTTGTTGTGACTGCAGTGTAGAAATTCAGGATCTATATCATGATATTTTGTCCCTTAAGTTGCCTTTAACTTGATTTACTTTTTACTAATAAATAATCTTGGGATAGGTAAAAAAATGTACTTATGTGGCACGCGCTTTTCTAATTCAGAGACCAGTTAGTGATAATTTGATTGGCATAGACAATAAAACCTTGACTTAACTTATAGAAATAACAAATGATAAAAAAAAAGATTTTTTAAGGTAAATTGTAACAGCACATTTTAGTCAAGTTGCAATTGTTATAGAAATTGAAAAAAAAAGTTAATAAATTTCCCAGCGTGATTTGTGCAACCATTAATTATTTAATTGTACCATGAAATACTTTTTTTTGTCCTTGTTTAAAATCATGTTTCTTATGCTCCAGTTTTCCATCAATGTGTCATAAAACTATTGTATTTACCATCTTGTGTTTTGTAGACAGAGATTGGTTCTCAGCCGTCAAAGAGAGCACCGCATCTATCCATCTCTGGTTTCTCATGGGGAGAGGACTTGTCAACTGAGGTTGAAAGTGGCAGCAAAAAAGGAGATGATAATGAAGATGATGATGAAGTAAGCCCTTTTTTATGAATTTGTTGTAGCAAGCAAAAAATTGTGAATCTGCTGTTACTTTTGTTGAAAAGATATGATAAAAAGCATAATACCTTCACAAAAAAATCTTAAAGTGGCTAGATTTAAGTGTATTATATGAATAATTGGTTAACTTTCATAAAACATTTGGTCATTTCGATATACCTATAATTACTTGAAAAAAAAATTGTTTCAAAAACAACTTCAAGAGTATTATGTCTCAAGCTGAAATCGACTCTGGATTATTCCTGCATTTAAAAAAAAAGGGCAGGAAAGTTAAGTCAAGAATGCATGGCAATTTATGTCATCAATTATAGGCTGTAAAAGGGAGATGGAATTACAAAAAAATGTTAGATATGTTGCAATCAAATTGATATTTTTTGCCTTTTATATGGCAAAGCTTCAAAGCATTTGAAAGTCCAGTTGGCTCTTCAAATTGTGTTGAAATGCATTAGAATTGATCCTGAAGTGTCCAGTTCATGAAACCAGAATCAAATTAGCACTTTTTTTTTCTTTTCAGGCTCCTGTTGACGCTAAAACAAGGAAGAAAAGAAAAAGAGATGAGGAAAAACTTATTCAAGAGGTGACCTAAATCAATATAGCTTTAAATTTTGTTTGTTCTTTGTATCTAACCTCCTGGTAAAAAAAGAATTTTTATGTTTTTAAACATTAAATCTTATATGTTGTTCAAAGTTTAAGATTAAAATGAGTTAGAAGTATAAAAAAAAAAGAGAACCTCTGAATGTAACTTAATTTGAAAGTTACTGAGTAGAGTATTGATATTTCTTACAAAATCCTACACATGGGATAATATTCTCTTGTTTCTTGAATATTTAAGATTCCTCATTCTAAGCAGAAGAAAATACCAAGGTAAAAAAAATGTGTGCAAATCTAAAGGTGTAATAATTAAAAAATGAAAAAAAAAAAAAAAATTATTCATTTGCCAATCAAGGTGTGTTAAAAAGTCTTTTATGGCAAGTAAAAAATTCATCCATATGGGCATACTCTAAGAATTACCATAAAATATTGTGCGTTTAGAAAGAAAATTGAAGATTTTTGTATCTTGTATATGCTTTCAATAAAACAGCAGTTTTTGTTTGTTTTTCTTATCAGTATGAAAGGAGCCAGTTGGATGGCACAGCTCTCCCCCAAAGTGCTAATGACTTCGAAAAGCTTGCCTTGCAATCTCCTAACAGCTCTGTGGTTTGGCTTCGATACATGGCATTTCACATTGAACTGGGTGAAGTTGAGAAAGCAAGAGCAGTGGCAGAGAAAGCTCTCGAAACCATTTCTTTCAGGTTGGGCTAAGAACTCGAGCATTGCTTAAGACCTGTAATAAGTTGTGTGTGGTTGAAACATTGAAAATGTTACTGGCTATATTTTTATCTTTAAACTGGCAAGAGTCTCAACTATTTTTTCAAACAGGAGAAAATATACCAAACTATTTATAATTATCAGTATACCCCTAAGAAGCTGCAAATTCATAAATTTATCATAATTTCATTTACATTACTTTTTTCCTTTTAAATTATCTATTATCCTATGTAGTAAATGATTTTTTTTTTAAATTTTAACTCTCAAATTTTTAATTTCCTTCACTTTAGAAATAGGTAACAAGCCAAGTGCCATTGTAGCAAAGCTAGTTTTTTTACAAATAATTTTCAAGTAAATCCTTCAATTTTTTCACAGATATTCATTGTTCAAATTAATTCTTTTCTTAACAGGGAAGAGCAAGAAAAGAAAAATGTTTGGCTGGCATATTTAAGTATGGAGACGACTCATGCAGATGCTTCTGATGTTAAAAAACTTTTAGAAAGAGCTGTGACTTACAATGACCCATTGGACATATATCTGAAAATGTGTGAAATCTATGTATCTGCAAACAAGATGGAGGTAAAATGCATTTTTCTTTCAAAGATAAAAGAGCATAATTGTAGCTTCTCTGGTGGGAAATTATTGATCAGTGTAAATCAGCGACATTTTCTTTTAGAAGGAGTAAGAATCTTTTAATCAGAACTTTCTGTAAAATCTATAACAAATACTGACAAATCATATCTGTGAAGTAAAACATCTTTTTTTAAATGTCTGGGATCATCATAGAGTGTAAGGATGTTTTCAAACATTTTGTTCACTGGTTCCAGAAGTGGTCAACATTTGGATGAGTAATGAAATGGTACTGTGTTCAACTCTTGAAGTACTTCTTTGATATGCAAATCAAGATGTCAACTCTTTAAATCCTGGTGAACCTGAGGGCAGAACGTACATCAATTCTATAGTATTATAATGACGATTCATCATTCATCAAGTATGATGCTGTGCAGCATTGTTGATCATTTTGTCATACATTTTTCACTCTCCCTTTGCTTTCAATGCCCCTGATACTCCTCCTGTGTTAAACCATTTTGAAGATGGGTCTGTCATCCACTTGTTTGTCTTGCTCTGCTGCATGTCCCATCAGTATCTTAAGACATTTTAGTTTCTTTCTTCTCATCAGATGGCTGAAAAAAGTTTCTTGTTTTTTTTTTTATTTTATCTATGAGTAATTTTTTTTGCATGAGATTTTTTGAAGGCTGGTATATTATATTACTTAACTAACCACAGGATTCTTAGATTTGTTTTAAAGAGGACATGGCTGTCACATCTAGTTTCTTTTCAGACTGTTGTGAGATTGTCCAAAGCTTGCATCCATACATTAGAAAAGACTTATAATAACTATGAACTCCTCTTTTACAACTTTAAATGGAGGAGATGTGTTTGATTATTCTATATAAAACTTGTTTTTTCAGTATGGTTCCTTAATATTGAACAGAATGCTGATGAAGATCTGTGTTAGTGGAAATGTTCCATTTCGGGATAAATGCCCAAATCTGATAACTATTACCTTAAGGTTTTCTTTTTCTTCTAAGGATTTCTCATAATTCTTGCAAGTTTTCTCTGGTTTCAGAGATTAGTATATTGTCATCAGTGTATCATAAGCTGCTTATGTCTGAATGCCCTCATAGGGTTTGTATTATTACATACAAAGGTCTGGAGGTTGTGCACAGCCATATTTTATATCCACTTTAGGTTTAGAAATGTGTTGATTTCCTCATGAACTCTGGTTCTGCTGTTTCCAGCAAAGGTTTTCCTCTACTCTTTATTTTTTTATTTTATTTTTTTAAAATCTATTTTCATATATACCAGTTGTGTGATTACCTGATCATGGTGCACATTCTCAAATGCTTTGGCATGGTCATTAAAAACAGAAACAATTATCTTCATGGATTTCGGCGCCATATTAAAATGAATATCCAGCAAAGAAAAAGTAATCAATGCAAATTTATCCAAGATCTATCATTTCTATTGTTTAGCATGACCCAGCCTCTCACAGTCAACTATCTTTTAAGATTTATATAGATATGGCTTAAAAAAGCAGAATCTAACCTATCCTAAAGCGAAACTAATTTGTGTTTCAGAAAGAATATCAGACTAGCAGTGCTTTCATAATTGGTTATTGATTAACATATTAATTCATCTCTCAGTGATATTACTCATATAGCTAAATACGCATTATTAAAGGAGTCCTAAAGAAACAAAAAATTAACATGCTTGAGAGCAGTAAAGGAGAATATATATCAAAAGAATGGTCTAGAAAACGACCTATATGAACTGTTTGTATTAATACACTCTATCATTTCTTCTGACCCATTTTTGCCAAAACCATTAAGAATTTTAAAATTTTTAGGCATTTCATTAGACTTTTCTAATTTAAAACTTTTGCAGGATGCAGAACAACTGTACATCATCATGACTCGAAAGTTCAAGCGAGAAAAACCAGTCTGGAAGGCCTATGGGCAATTTCTGTTTAAGACTGGAAGGTTGCAGTCTGCCCGAAACTTGCTTCAAAAATGTACCTCGATTTTAGACAAAAAAGACCGTAAGTTTCCTTGTCACAATTGATAAGTAAAGACTTGGCAAGTGCTCTGAAAATACTAACTCTGGTCTTTCAAATTCATTTTGGAGACAAGCACAGGAGAAACAATCTTCTGCTTTTTAATTTATAATTTTGCCATAAAATTTCCTGCCTTGCATTGAGAGTCAATGAAAGGTACAAGGGAAAGAAATGTTTCTTTCATTTTCAAATTGTTAAATGTTATTTCTAAGACTGATACCCTCATTTTAGAGAAGGCTTATCAAAAGGTATAGGAAAGATCTAAAAATGAGATCAGTCATACTCTTTTAACTTTCATAAGGTTTGAAGGTGTAAATTAATGTATGAAACTGTCATGTTCGACTTTACAAAGTATTCCAGAGTTACAAAAGCCAATCATATACCATATCCATGATTTTATTTTTCATCTCCTCTGTCTATGATTACCAGCACTCACTTTTTCTTATGGGTCAAATCATTTTTGTTATTGGAATTCAAAATGAAGGTAATATTGAAAATCAAGAAGTAAAATAGCCAAAAGTTTAGAATAGATAGTTTTGTAAACAGGTGAAAACCAAACTAGAACTGCCATACAGATTTAACATCAATTTTAAGAACACTGAAGATCTTTTCTTTGGCCCTCAATACTGTGATTAAAAATTTCTAGACTCAAACATAATCTTGAAATTGATAACATACAACCATATCAACCAGAACATTGACAATTACATCATTTCTTTGACTATTCTTGACACATTGAGTGGATCAAAGACGCTGTAAAAAAATGTGATTTTACTCTTACTAATTCAATTTAATAGCATTGCTATTACGCCATCATCCTACTAAAGTGAGAAAAACGATTACAATAGCTCATGTTTTGTATCTTTGCCAATAAAAACAAACATTCTCTTCTTAGATGTTGAGGTCATCACAAAATTTGCGACCTTGGAGTTCTCTGATGGGGATGCTGAACGCGGCCGCACCATATTTGAGAACCTGATAGCCAGCTATCCTGGCCGCACAGATATCTGGTCTGTTTATGTGGACATGGTTGCCAAATGTGGAGATATCTCTGGAGCTAGGTAACATTTGGTTTCTTTCCCACCTTTCCTTGTTGTTCTCATAATAGAAAATTTTAACAAAATCATCCACAGAGACAAAGTACCTGAGAATGTGGGTCAGGTAATGAATTATTCAGAAAATATCAATAAAGATGAAATACAGTATTTCAAAAACCAAAATTTTCAAAAGTATAAAAGGAATTGCGACTCTATGCGACATACCACCCTTATCAAGTTAATAAAACTATCTGAATTGAAAACCATATTTGCGATTGTTTTTGTGACAAAGTTTTTCCCATGATAAATCTGTGTGCAAAATTCCAGTCAAATATAAAGTAATCTTTATTGGAAAAAAAACCCATAGTTTCTATGGGAAACAAAGAAAACAGCAAAGTGCAACAAAAAAAAAAGGTATCTGATTATACAATACCTTAGCAGTGCATTGTAAGAATTTCACTGTAATCAATTAGGTGTTCATAGGAATAAGACTTGCCTGTTTTGTGTGGCTTGCATGTTACAACATTGTCTCATGCAGGTTTGATGGGCATTACATAATAATTTGAACACCTAACGTATCTACATCTGAACTTGAGAATAGTGCAACATATCTATCTAGATTCTAAAACAAGTTCTTATTTCTTCCTCAAATTTGATATGTGTAAGTTTGAGCTCTATGGGATTGTTAATATTTATCAATCCCAAATGTTTTCTTAAAGAAAAATTACAGTAAAACATGATTATAAAATAGAACTCTTGTTCCAACTGAATTCTCTTGCCATAAGACAGTTGTTGTTACGCCTGAAATGGTTAGAATTTTTATTTGTTTGCTGTTATGTCTCTTGATTAGAGTTGCATCGAACAAGTCTTGTTTTTACAATATAATGTGATGGTTTGTCTGGAGTGTGTGTTGGTGTGTGAATTTGTCAGATTAGTGCACATGGTTCTAAAACTTGAGAAGACTGGGCAAATGTTCAAGCTAATACAAGATTGGGTTGTTTTTAAGTTTTGTTATCTTTAAAGTTCTAAAACAAAGGGACAAACGTTTATTCAAAATAAAATGTCGTTAGTTTATGGTTCTCTCTATAGATGGTATTATTATTAATAGGTTCTTCTCTAAATCAATATATGTAAGTTGAAGATATTAAATGGGGCTTCCTTCTCAATTTATACAAACAGAGACTGAATACAAATAATGGAGAACCCATGAAACAAGCTTGAAAAAGATATTATATATCGACCTATGGTTTTCAATAGATGACTTGTGATAATGATCTTGTTAATGCATTTTGATTTGCAGAGACATTTTGGATCGAGCAGTGAAGCAAAAGTTTGGGGCTAAGAAACTGTCATTTTTGATCCAAAAAATGATCAAATTTGAGGGAACCCATGGGACTGAGGAGCAGGTTCAAAAAGTCAAGGACATGGCTTTAACTTTACTTGAATCATGAACTCTGTTTTAATACATGCATTATGATTGCTTGTGTGCTTGGATAACTACATTATGCGAGAGATAAAATCTTATTTTTGTATACATGAGCGTTTGTTCTTATCTGTTTTGTGAAAATTTGTGTTGGAGCATCATTGGGTTGTCTTCTTTTAAAAAGGTATGGAAATAGAAATCAATTGGGTGTGCTCAGTGGATGTTTGAAAAGAATTATAATTTTTGTGCATTTCCTCATGATGTTTTGATAAGTTCTTCCTTTGCCACCTTTTATTGTTATGTGCCCTTGGTTAAAAAGGTGTGAGTGAAGGAGGTTGGCTTTATTGAAAGAGTCTAAAAGTGTAAATCACAAAGTATTATAATGTGAGTAAATCTTTGAAGATTTCTGACATGAGTTTGAAGTCTTTATGTAGCATGTTTGTGGAGTGAGATAGTGCCTTTGTGAAGTAGATGCAGAATACAACTGTTATCATTTTTGTTACATTGAAATATAAATTTCTTTTAAAAACAAATAAACAAAGGACATGTAACTTTATCAACCATAACGTCTTACTTTTTTGTTTGTGTATGTATAGGTTTTCCTTATAACAGGTAAGGATTATTGTTTTGGGAACAGAGCAATGACCAGTTGAACATTCAGCATCATTAGATTGATCTGCATTTAAATGAATCGCCGGTACAATTTATTTGGAATTTGAAATAATTGGGTTGAATGAAATCCATTTTTGGTGTGTGTATGTAGTCAGGGGATTGGCTTCAGATACATATTCTCTTGCTGTGAAGGTAATGATCTTATTTTATTTTATGCTGCCACAATTTTACATAAAGGCACTAACAAAATTAAAGGCTGCTGTGTCAATTTTGTAAAAGGAAATCCATTTTCAAAAGTTGTTTACATTCTTCTTCTATAGTTTGAAAAGTTTAAAGAAACTTTTTTTTAATGTTTAACCCAAGTAAATTGATATGACTCTTAAGTCTCCTTGCAATAATACATAAAAACGGTGCCAAATGCCATCAGATTAAGAAAAGTAGCAAATGATCATTTTAAAGGACTTTGAATAACAAGAAAATTAAATACTAAGGTGTATAGGAACATAGAATAACAAAGTAAAGTCAAAGTAGGGAGAGGATGACATTTAGGAGTGCATTGCAGGCTTTTTAAAATTCATGAATTCATGCAATGATGGATAAATATTCCTGTGCAGTGCATTTTAAGATATATATATATATATATATATATATATATATATATATATATATATATATATATGTATATATCAGGGTAGTCACACAAAAACCTTTAAAGCTCAAAATTTGACAAAGGCAATTAAGGCCTTTAAAAAAACCATCATGATCGAGTTAACAGTACCTTTATAAAAAACATCTGAATTGGGAGAGGAATATTATGTTTAGGACAAAAAACTTATTTTTAGAGTAACTACATTGTTTTGAAGGAAAACTGCAAGAAAAGATGTTGGATGGTCTAACAAAGTGCCTCAATGAAAGATGAGTGACAGATGCTCTAATACTACAGCAAAAAAGGCTCGAGATGCATGAAAGTTCATAATCGCCTACTCAAAAGAGTAGGACACCTGATTGAACATTTTTTTTTTGGTCCTCCTTAGCAGTTTTCACTATTTTTTATTGCATGTATGTTGTTGACTTTGACAAATCGTAATATTGTCTGCTGTTACTTTTTTTTTTAATCTCTTGAAAGGCTGTATCTATCTAGGCGGACATGTTTTCTTTCTTGGCTATTGTAAATGTAAAAAACGAAAGAAAGCCTAGACCAACACAGAGGCATTGGACAAAGTACAATCATCCTATTCATTCATCACTGCAAACTTTTACCTAAGCTGACAGTGGAGACCAGCATTCAGTTTATGATTCAATTAAAGACCATCAGCATATTTGAAATCTCTTTATCGATATGTTAGATCCTCACTCTATTTTCAAAGGAGATATAGTCCAGTAAGAGATCTCTCTTAATTCTTTCTTAGTGTTTTACTGTGATTGCAACTTATTTAGATGCATCTTTTTCCTTCCTGTTTTTCAAATTTTTATCTATAATTAGATTCTTTTGAAAAAAAAAGGGAAAGCAGATTTGGGGAGGGCGAGTGGCAATATGATTTGCCATGTATCTAGGTTAGATCTTGTAAGATTTTATTTATTTTGAGATCAAACAGAATTCAGATGTTATTCACCAGATTTATCTAGGCTAATCTGAG
Source organism: Elysia crispata (assembly GCA_033675545.1). Classification (NCBI taxonomy): domain Eukaryota; kingdom Metazoa; phylum Mollusca; class Gastropoda; family Plakobranchidae; genus Elysia; species Elysia crispata. The sequence goes on along the minus strand of JAWDGP010001700.1, from coordinate 95,583 downwards.
AGGAGCCTAAGTCTAGAAATAAGGCTGAGCTAGATCAAGTTTTTTTTTACTTATGTTAGTGGATCGTGTTCAAAAATGTTTGAAAAGAGTTTTATACTCCCCACCTCTGCAGAATTGAACATTCATTTATTTTTAGCCAGCTTCATCAGACTATAAGAAGGACGCTTATTACAGTAATCTATCTTCTAGGTGGTCGAGGGTTAAAGCATAAAAAATGTATTCGTTGACTTATGATGGTTGATGGAGGTACTACTTGTAGATTTGAAATGTTCAACGCTCCCAAAATTGCTCAGAACTTTTAGGGACATTAAGATGTTGCGGCTGTAAGGGTGGGGGAGGGGAAGGAAGTAGGGGAGAGAGAGAGAGAGAGAGAGAGAGAGAGAGAGAGAGAGAGAGAGAGAGAGAGAGAGAGAGAGACAGACAGACAGACAGACAGACAGAGAGACAGACAGAGAGAGAGAGAGAGAAACAGACAGAGACAGAGAGAAAGGAGAGAGAGAGAGAGAGATAGACAGACATATCCAAGACAGACAGGTAGAGAGAGAGAGAGAGGGACCGCATCCTTCTTTTTAGCTAATGAAGCCACAACATAGTTTCAATTATAAGATAAAAAAAAAGCTAAAGACAGACCTATTATAACACTTATAACTCTTGACTACGATCTCTAGAAATGAAATAATTAAATTAAAAGGAAGAACAGAAAACATCTGGAACTACAACACAAACGCAGACAGTGCTTACAACAGAAAAAAATGTTGAAAGTTAAGTCTTAAGTGTAAAAGCTGCAATAAAAGAGCCTAATTTGTAAACTGGGGGTTCTCTCCTCGTTAGATTCGTACTTCAGTGCGAATCATTAGGACAAAAAAAACTAGCTTCACCTTAGCTATATTTTTTTGGGGGGACTAAGGAAATCTGTATACAAGTATTAGTTACACTTGCATTAAAAGTGCACAATTGTGCACTTTAGATACTTTTCATCTTAGAAACATTTTCGAATTGCAAACTATCTTAACGTAAATCGTTTTTAACTTTGGAAAAGAAAGTAGGCTCAATTTTGCTCAATTTGATTTTGCTTTCTACAAAAAACAGCATTCATCCTCATCATCTATTTTTAAAACTCTTGTTCATATTACTCTAACATTGGTAGATAAGTAGCCTGGCAGTGATGTTTGAAAACACGTAACAATTCTTGAGAGTGGCTTTATTTGATTCACAATGAGGTATACAGAAAATTAAAAAGAATAGAAATGTTCCATATCTAGGCTAGTTATGCAAGAAATTGAGAATGAAAATAAATATAAAACATCATTGGGATACTAGGTTAACTCAAGAAGGAAAGAATAAATTTTACGTAAAAGTCAATTACTCCAAAAATATTCATCGTCACCTCTCACAAAAATATAAAATAATTTACTTGGATCATTATCTGCATAAACTATGCTACTACCCAGGCATTTTTTTGCCTTCTGAAGAGCAGCAGCTAAAGAGTTTGTAATATTGTTCTTCAGTTTATAAGGATTGTCAAATGAAGCAGTGAATAAAATAATTTTTAAAAAAAACAGCACGCGACTTTTTAGTGACAAAACAAGAGCAATAAACCTCTCTTCGTTGGTTTTCTCAGAACATTGCTTTTCAGTTTTCACATAAAGCTTTCATTCTCAATAGGAGGCCTGTTGAAAGAGCTGTAAGATTACATCAGAACGATTTATAACCTGAGATAAAGGGTGAGATTACTCTTCCAGCTCGCTGAGCTCGGCTATTATGGCATCAAATCGATCGGATCTGAAGGCATGCCTACATTTCCTGTTCAATTTGAAACATTATTCAAACAGAAAGCAACACTCTTATCGCATTTCGGGAAAAGCCTTTTAGCTACCTGAAAGAATAACGTTTTTTTTTTAATGAAAAAGTTGCTCTTACAGTGTTTTTCTTTTAAACTTAATCTTAAGGCAAAACGGGTTTAAAATCTTTTGCTGGTTAAGCCCTATAGAAAGCAGAGGGTTCAATTCCTCATTAGTAAGACCTTTTTTTTTCCCTCTTAACTACTCAAGAAACGGAAAACGTGTAGAATGAAAAATTAAGTAAATTATGAAAAATTAAAACAACTGTCAAAGATTTCAGACGTTAGGCACCATAAATAAACATACTTTGATCTGAAAAGATATTACCTTTGACAACCAAATTTATTTCATTATTACAAGCTTCTTCAGAACCCTTGCTTTTTCGATCTAATGCAAAGACGGAAAAAAAAGAGAGAGAGAGAGAGAGAGAGAGAGAGAGAGAGAGAGAGAGAGAGAGAGAGAGAGAGAGAGAGAGAGAGAGAGAGAGAGAGAGAGAGAGAGAGAGAGAGAAAGAGAAAATAATATGTCTGTGTGTATGTGTCTGTATATTTTTTTTTCTCGTACTCTTTGAAGAAAACTGTTTAAGTCAGTTGTCATAGAACGTGCCAGACATGCTCAGGGGCATCAAACTAGAGAGATATTCGTGAGAAAGGCAAGACTATCGTCGATGCCCCCCCTCGTTCTCCTCTCAAATATTTTAACTAAAGGAAAACCGGCTCCGATTTTCCTGGACAGACAATTGTACCTAACGACTTGCTATCCTTTCACCTTGCCCCAAGACATTAGTCACGCACGTGTCTGCTAAATGGGGGTTCATTTCACTCTCTATGATTTGATTAAATTTGCTCAGGGTAGAAATAAAAATCAACGTCTTTTTTTTTCCAATACCAAGAGAAAGGCATATGTTCCCCATTTATGCATATTTTTCTTTACGTATTTATGAAGATGGAATGTGACATCCTTATTCTAGTCACGTGGCATATAAAGTCACCTTTAAATATTTTAATGCTAAGGGTGATTTCTATTACATTTTCATTTATTTGTGAATTGAAATGAAGTATTGTATCTGTATTTTAGACATGCTTTCTCCACTATCTAAAGAAATAAGACTTGGACACTCGGTGGTAAATAGTAAGTAAAAAAAAAAAACAACAATAACACATTTTAAAAACAATTTGATTTTCATTTATTGGTTTGAGGACCAGCAGAATTACGCTCAGGAAACATAGAAAAGTTACTTTTAGCTAAATCCTAAATATGAAACCTAAAACTGGTAATCAAGGCATCAAATAGATCAAAGGAATAGTAGTTTAAAGCTCGAGCTTTGCATGCTCTGCTCATGCCATAATGACTCAAATTTTTAAAGTTAACCAAAAAGTTACGAGGGTTATGTTTGTAGCCGCTTCAATAAACTTATGATATTAAACAAAATTCAAAGCAACAAATCGTTAATTTTTCTCTGTAACTATGTCAATATCTATATTCCAAAACAAATGCTATTAACCAACGGCATATTTCAAAGCTACAAAATTTTTTTTAAGTGCAAATATAATCAAATGAGACCTTTATTCACATACCGCGTGCTCCTCTTTATTATTAATTTAAGGTTTGATTTGCTGAAGATGATCTCTTTTTTTTCTCATCTGCTTTCTCTCTCTCTCTCTCTCTCTCTCTCTCTCTCTCTCTCTCTCTCTCTCTCTCTCTCTCTCTCTCTCTCTGTTTCTCTCTATCCTTACATGAAATTTAACTTGATCCAATTTTCCATCACAAACATCTTATGATGTGTGGATGTTGAAAATTCATAAATCCCCTCGGCTGCCCATGAAAGTCTCAGCTCTAAACCAGTTATGTAAGATTATCGTTTGATCTTTTCAAAGACAATATATGTAGGCCTATGGTATAGAGGCCAGGCTAATTCAGATGATGCCATTTAGAAAATGAAGAAAACATTAATTCTGTATTTAATCTTCACAAGGAAAAATATAGCTGGAAAAAATTAAAAAGTAGGATATTTCATAGGTCAAAATTTTGGTCCTTTTGATCTTTTTAATAATACCCTGGAGAGTGTAATATTAAAATTTTAATAAGCGGTTTGAAGGAAAGAACAAAAAAAAAAAAAAGAGAAGAGTGAGCCCGAGGATTTGAGAAGAGGGGGTGGGAGGAGGACCACTCGCACGGACTTTTCAGAAGTTACTTTCGTTTTTTTTGTCACAAGCAGGAACGGATTTTTCATTTTTTTAAATTACCTTTTTCTTTGCTTTTATATTTATTAATTTTTTTTTAACAATGTATAACGCTCGGATATTCAAAATCGTTTTATTCATCAAAATTATCACAAGTTTTTGAATGATCAAATCTTTAGTCTTTAACTTTTTTTTTTGTGAAACCTTAAATAAGGACTTTGTTCCAAACGACAGGGGAAAAAAGGTTCAACTTTATTTTAATCGCATATAAACATTCATTTCCTTAATTGTTAATCAAGTTTTGGGTCAAACGTTTTGGAAACTCCTTACTTCTCTCTAAAGGTTGTATTCAATATAACTTACAAGTAGAAATAGGATGATGAGAAACTTTAACATATAAGTTATTTACAATAATATTATTGTCTATTGGAGCGCCGAAATAAGTGACACCAAGCATACAAGGCTAGATCAAAGTGAATTTTCATAAAAGCTTAACATTTGCAGGGTTTGTTCGTCAATGTTTAATAGACTTGGAACCATCAACTTGTTAGGATTGTCATTCATCAATGAAATACATCTTTTTTAAACTACAGAAGGGAGGTAAACCTTTAAGGTTTTTTTTTTTTCCTTATCTCTTTATCGGATGCTTGTATCCTCATATCCTAATATCCTTGTCTTACGGCGCTAATATTATTCCGAATACTTGTATTGTAAAGAGATCCATATTATGATTGTTAATGGTCACGTGTGTTCACACAATACGGAAGGGAGCTCATTCTCACATCCTATTGATTTTATTTCCGAACTGGTTCTATTGTCGCGGCTTCATCATGTATAGTGAACGATCTAAACAAGAAACTCGGCAACACAGCTTCAAAAAAAAAATCAATATTTTTACAAAATAAATTCTTAGGGTTACAAGCTTGGTCGATTCGGAATCTTAAAAAAGAACTGTGCCCTTTTTTTCAGAGATTTTTCATCAATCCAATTTCTAGCGTTTTGAAAATCTGATAAATGAACAAAGGCTTAGCGTCTGCGTAGTTCTTTTTGGTTCTGACTAATAAATCTTGTTTCAATTCCATAAACCAATATTTTAATAACCAGTTCTTAAAAGTTTTGGGACAATAACTGTTTAAGCATAAGAAAAACCTCGTTTGCACATAAGGATCAGCACAATAACTGAAATAAAGGTTGAAAATGACACAGACATCAAAGCTATTTTTTCCTTTTATTTTGAATAATATTCTATGACTTCCTCTCTATAATATAAGAAATGTCTTGTTTCGTTTAGACAACATGTCTTTATTTTCTCAATAAGAGTAACATTATTTTGTGTTGTTGCATTCTAGCCTCTTGCAACAGTCGCCAGGCTCTTGGACAAGTGCGCATCCTGTCAGGCTTGTTGGCAGGGAGTCCCACTGAATGCACCTGGAGAGTCAGTGGAGGATAAAGAGAGGAAATGAGAGGAAAGATGGAATGTAGAAAAAGGGGGGGCAGTGGATGGTAATTTAAACTTTTAAGTAAACAATACTTTTCCATTCGCACAGTGAATTTCTGTTGAAATAATAATAATAATGATAATTTAAAAAAATTAAATACCACCACTACCTTGAGAGAATCGTCCTACAGTTTGGTAAGTTGAAAAAAAAAATTTGGTTTGCTATTACGAATACAATCAGCCTAGATGATGCGAATACTAGATAATAGTAAAGAAAAACGGAATCGAATCTTACCGTGAGTCAGTGGTGTATGCACCATTCATTTTAATAAAGAGTCGAAGTAAGTTCAAGGTTACATATTTCGCCTTAACTTGGTCTTTTAACAACGTAGACCTAATGGGTATATCGTATGGAGGAATTAAAAAAAAAAAAACTAGAAATAACCAGGGGTTCTGGAGATCTACAAGCTACTTCTGCTAGTGAAATGTGACGTAGTCAGTCTTACGCGCAGGAACATGTTATGCTACACAATACAAAACTTCTACCTTCTTCAGTTCCTTTACAACTTTATAGGACTTAATATTCCTTTAAGAGATGAAGTAATTTCAAACACATCTACTTATTCTTTAACCCCTCCTATTAAGAAATTTACAATCTGCCTGGAGATTTACCTTTGTGTGCAAACAATTCTGTTATTGGCAGCGTCAAAGCAGTTGCAAGTGAAGTCGCAACCGTCATACCAGTTCTTGTCTTGGGGATGCGAGTCTCCCTTGTACAGGCAGGTACCTGAAAGGTGGAGTATTGCCAGCAATTTGAAAAAGATTAACTACAAAGAGTTAAGGCAGTTTATCACATGGCAATAAGGTTTTATTTCAACAGCTGCTTTTTTTTTTACTTTTATGGGGTTTTTCTGTTTTGTTTTGTATATCCATTCATCGATCTACCTCTCTTCCTTTGTTGTTTTCTCAGTCTCTATCGTCTCTGTCTGTCTGTCTGTCTCTGTCTCTGTCTCTGTCTCTGTCTGTCTCTCTCTCTCTCTCTCTCTCTCTCTCTCTCTCTCTCTCTCTCTCTGTCTCTCTGTCTCTGTCTCTCTGTCTCTCTGTCTCTCTCTCTCTCTCTCGTTCGGACTATCTCTCTTTAAACAAACTCTAAAATACTCAATAGTGTTAAATAAAAAGAGCAGACAAGTGTTAACTCAAGTGAGATGGAAAAAAAAATCTTTTCATTAGATTATTATGAGAAAGGACGTCAGTTAAGGATCAATATCAACAAAAAACCAATTTACAATTATATTAAATATATGATTGTGACAATACATTTTTTTTGTTCTCTTAGACATAAAGTTATACATACTTTATTGCATGTAGCCTAAAAAGCAGTTGAATAAAATGCGGTCAGTGCACCTTTTTTTCAATATGGAGTTTTTATTCACTCAAGCAGTGGCAGTAGATACCAAAAGAAAAAAGATAAGTAAATAAAATAAAATAAAATGATTGTAAGAAAAAAGCAATAACATGTTTCATGGTACTTTTTTCGGATATTTTTTTTTACAAAATTAGTTTTCCCGTATCATTTTATTATATTCTAAAAACTTCACTTCAATAAATTTAGTTGAAACCATTTTTTTGCATATTTTTGACTTGAATGCCTTGGGGCCTTTTTTATTTATTACTTTCGATTGTTCTCTCATCGAAAGTTGAAAAAAAAAAGTACACAATACAATCAACTGTAAGGGAAAGGGCTAGCGGTTTGTTTACTTGCGTAATCCGAAATAGTCAAGGTTTATAATTTTATTACCTTTAGCTTTTATACGATTCAAAAAACCAATGCTGCCGGGGTTAGGCCGAACTTTCATAACTGCATTGATCTTATTTTCAAAGAAACTTTTTCATTTAATACCGTTTCATGCTTTTCATGACCAAGTTATAAAAAACATTATGCCCAGTCACAAGTTACTGCTTGACAACCCATGTTTTTCTGGTTTCAGACTGAGGGGGCGTTTGATTTAGTATAATAGAGAGTTTCGTTTCGCCAATGTCTGACTGTTCTCTTAGATGAACGACATAGACATGTTGGAGCTTGAGAACATTATTATTGTTATTATTTCCATAAGAGACTGGTCTCTAAGTAAAAATTTTGCAATATTAAGATACAATGACATTGAATCATCATAAATCCAATCTAATAAATATATATATTTTTTTTTATTCTTAAAGGACTTTGAAATGATATTCTATTTCTGACGCCGCAGAGACATGGTGTTGTTTACAAGACAAACAGGTGTTAAAAATCAAATAAAAATACAGCCAAACTTAGGCATTTGAAATTTGAAAATGTAACATTATGATTAAAAAAAGGGCCAACAACTCTTGTCAAAAAAGCCAAAAACAAAACAACCTGCCCCTCCCCCCCAACCAAAAAAAAAAAACCAAACCAAAAACAAAAAACAAAAAAAAAACATGGCAAACAAATGCAAGAAACGTTGATCAAAAGATACCATCTCTGGTGATTGTGACAAAAAAATTCGTCAAAGTTTAACAACGCACCTTGGGACAACTGTTTTAAAATATCGCCATTCTGCAGATCTAAACTGACGTATTACATTTGGCATACGTTCTGATTGCTAAAGACTTTTTGATTATTGAGAAAATAAAAGAAATAATAGAAATAAACAATAAGCAACAAAATGATAATGCCACGGCGTAACACGTTTTCTTACAATGTTAGCCAATCGTTTTTTATCAAGTATCCCTTTCGCTCATTTTATCGGTTTCCATAATTTGTTTCTTACTATTAAATCATCTCATCTATAATCATGGTTATAGCAAAGTACTGTTATTATTTAGACAATCGTAATGACTCAGCCGAGGTCTGATTATCATATTTCTAGCGCAGAATAAAGTCATAATAAAAGGATGAGAATATTACCTCTCTGGAGCATTCAGACACAAGTCTGCATGCATAATGGAGATATCTAACTCACGCATGTTTCAATGATCACAATACATAAATTTCGATGACGTTATTAATTATTAGGGTAACAAAATCATTGCAGTGTCTCCTGCTTGCAATCTATGATATAAAGGCATGAGACATAGAAATTGCAGCCCTGAGGTACCAGCAAAGCGTAAAACTGGGCATTCAGGTTTTTTTCCTGAGGGCGGCGGAAGGGTTGGATCCCATCTAACTTGCCCTATTCTTGGCTGAATGGAAATTAACATTGCCATACTTTATTCTACAGGAGAATTTCGTGATGTGAAACTAGCCGCAGAGCTTGGACTGGGAGACGGTACTTTCAGCCAATCAACGAGCGATAAGCGCCAACCAGCACCTACCTGGGATCTTGGGTGGCGGCCCCTGGATGATGTAGGTGGTCCGGGTTCCGCCAACCTGAGCTCCATCCACACCAGGGTTTGACGGAGGCAGAGTGGTCTGAACGTTTCCAGAAGCGCTAGGTGGTGTAGGGTTTTGGGCGCTGGGAGGCTTAGGATCAGAACCATCTGGGTTCGGTGTTACTACTGGGGCATTAGCTGAAATGAAAGATGGTGGTATTCAGTCTTCAGACAAGCTTGGCAATTTTGTTTTTATGCAAATAAAGTCTTTTCAATAACATTTCATTATATGCGCTTAATCTAAAAGTTTGCTATTTTTTGTTATCGTTAGAAAACAAAGGCTCTTCTATATATTAAGTATTTTTTAAAAATAAATTTCAAGGTTATGTTAATACTTACGTTATATTCTTTCTACTTTTCTCGACGTTGAAATACCAGTATTCAATATGCAAGAGATCTGTCGGACACTAAGGACATGAACTTAAACACGTATCTTTTTTTTTCAATGATGAACATTTACAGAAATTTGCAAAAAGTGTAACGATAAAGTAGGGGTGGCTTTTAAAACTTTCCTACTCACGATCAACAGGTGGTCTTGTAGGCACTGGAACAGTTAAAAATAAGAGAAAATAGAATAAAGCTATAAATAAACCAAAGCGTAAAATTTAACAGCAATAAATGACAATTAAAGAAGAAACAAATACGAGAAAAGTATTTTAGATCTCATGTCAGGACTAAGAATATAGTGTTATCATTTTCCACATTAAGTCAGTATAAATAACATTGAACCTTTTTTTTTCACGTAAACCTTTAAAAACTTTATTACTGCCACCATTATTGCTAAATGTGTTATTTGTTAAATCTTTCAAATAATAATAATGATGATGGGAAGATCATGATGATCATTATAATAATAATAATAATAATAATAATAATAATAATAATAATAATAATAATAATAATAATAATAATAATAATAATAATAATAATAATAATAATAATAATAGTAATAGTAATAGTAATAATTATAATAATGAAATAAAAGAAATAATAATTATCATTATATACTACTCAGTTTATCATCAACTTTCTCTTCCTAAAGCTAATCTTATACCAAATTTGCACTACAAAATGTTTTTCCCTTTGTACCATACGCATTTTAAATAGATTTGACATTAAATCCATCTGTACTTGAGAATGTCTTAACATTTGTAACTTTTGTATAGTTTTTAAATATCAACCATATATCCATTATCTGTACCAGCCCTCGAATCTTTGATTCCCCAAAAAACTTATTTAATCAATTAGTCGTTACGGCTGTAATTTTTTTGGACACCGTCTTAAATAATTCATATAACTTTGAACGATCTTTTACGGGTAACGATTTCAAGCACCACGTAAGGTCATACTTCATACTTTCCCTAGCGGAATTTCGTATCATTTTATAGAGACTTTGTCCATGAAGCAAATGTTCCTGATGAACTGATTCAAATGAACATTTGAAAAAATAATAGCTATTGGAAAAGGCTAATACCAAGTACTTTACAGTCTCAGCTCTATTTTTTTGTCTTGATTTGTTTTTCTTTTGAGATTTCATACACAATTTAACTCATAGGCTTAAAGAATTGAATGATGCTCAGAATTAGTGTACAAGGAACTTTTATTGCGAAAACTATCTTCTTTATAAGTTTCTTGGGAAAACTTAGTGGGCATTCAACTTAAAAAAAAAAAAAGAACTAACGAAAATGCAGACATTCACTTGGAATACATAGATTTATATATATTACACAATCTAGCTCTATGTTTATTTTCAGTTCTGAAAACGGCAACATTCTGAGGTCTAATTTATAGTATTAGAACCAGACAATAATTATCCAAGATCATTGTGGTGCACAAATCTAAAAACTTTCCCGTGGAAAAGTGCAAGGGAAGAAAATTTTGGAGAATTTTTTTGAGATATTTGAAGTGTCATTTTGCAAGATCCGTTAGTCGAAAACCAACGACAGATCTTGGGAGTCTTGTTATTTTACTTTTAAAAAAAGCCATAGACTAGATTTCCTAATGTCCTAAATCTTTGTGCTTTAAAGACAAGATGATCGAATAACACATTCTGTAGTTTTGGACCAATAGTGTCGCATGAATTGTTTACGACAAGAAGAATTATCGAAATGACATTGACATGGCCATTCATAAAAAGGGAACTCTGGAAGCCTTACAAAACAAAAGAACAATTTTTTTTTCTTAAATCTTTTCGACAACATTGCAAAATGCGAAAAAATTAGCCCATCATTTTTTGGGATCTCATTTGTTAGTGAGAAAGAGGTGCATACATTTTGCTCACGGGAGTTAAATACTTATAAAAATAAGAAATTGTATGTGTTGAATGCGCCTTAGAGCAATATGGTCCTGTAGCATTTACCACTTTAGATTCTGCATGTATCTTAAAGCACTATACTCATGCACTATCAATTATTTTGAGGACTGTATGATACTCAGAGCTTTGTTGCCATCCAACATCTTTTTAAGCGCACTTCGATCTTTTGAGCATAAAAATATATATTTCTTGCATCTTCGAATATTACGATGACGCATCACTAGCTAACGCACTTACATGCACAAAGGTTACATGTTTTTCTGCAGTTTTTCCTAGCCCAGCCAGCGTAGTAATCATCAGTACAAGTAGAAGAGTCATACTGAGCGCAGTATGTCAGCAAATCTTCACACTTGGGTTTTTCTGGAGAGAGATACGGCAGCAAAAACAAGATTGGGCTGTGATCCACACTGTAACTGCCGAGTTATTACATTCTATGTTATTAACTTTTATGTCTCTGAGATTTTTAAATCTGCAAACCTTTTTTTTTAATTTTGTTATCCTTTTGCTCATTAGAAATTTTACTCTGCGGTGTTTCATTTCTAACATTACATGAAAGCAATAAACAACAAGATCAGAGAGAAAAAAAATCTCATTGTAGTATTAGGATCTACTAAGTTAAACAAATCAATCCCTATCGTATGTCAGTGCATATATTCAATAAATTACTATTTTATAAATTCCTTAATGGTTTAAGCTAACGCCAAAACATGGTCATTGTGAATGTCAATTTGCGAGCATTTATCTATTGGGCATCGTTAGCTTGTGAACATCGTAAATAAGATCCCTGTTTTTTCGACAAGTCAGCCGAATTTAGCAGCTTCACGCTTGTTAGGCTATATGCATATAAGTTTGATGCGACGATATACATTATATTTAACACCATAAAGATTTTGGCTTCCTCGTCATTTAAAATCGAGAAAATTTGTCGCTTACAAGACATAGTAATCGTAATTTTTTTTAAAATCTTGCTTAAATAAGAACAGTTTGTTATAATATGGAAATATTACCGTCACAAAAACCGCAGCGGAAGGGGCAGTTCTTTTTAGACCAGGGTTCGTAAATGCCAAAACAGTTAACATCCGGTTCACTCCAACAGTAGTCTACCTTATCCGCACAGCTGGAGTTACTTGGAACCACAGCGCCTGGAACATTAATCAGTTTTGATCTGTTCAGGTAAATAATGCTAAAGAAATTGCTTTTTGAAAAGTTAACGATTTTTTATTGTTATAAAACGTCCATGCTGCGCAAAGACAAACATTCCATCATTTCACATAAGATATGCGCTTTCGCCGGGCTATGGCATCAAAATGACCAGGAAAAATACACAGCAAACTAAAAACGTTCATAAGATAAATATTAGTCGGAGAGCATCGGATCATATTGCATTGGTTTACGGGTAGGAAATCGTTGCTTACATATTGAAGGATTTATAACATCGAAAATCATTACATATTTCATGATAGCAAATATGTCAACTCTACACAAAGCAACGAGACAACAACTCTTGTTTGTCATTTGCGAAATAAAATGAATAGAAACACAATGTTTCTATTTTATAAACAAACCTATCGATTACTAAACCTGACAATTTGGCTTTCGAGTATTTAAGCTCATAGTTTAAAATGATTGTCAATTTTACATGGTTAAGACAATATTGAGCCTATTTAACTGGCAAATTTATTTTTACCCTCAGAAGATAAAGCCCTACTCAATTTATTTTCCTTTGAAGGCAAGCTTTTTAAAATATTTAACACCATGTAGGAAGCCTTGAAAACTTTGAATGCATTATACTTCCAAAACATTCTTTTCAAAACATGAAATTTTTAAAAGGCAAAAGATATGACTGCATGAAAAATAAAACACTATCTACTACATAATGTCAGTAGAGATAACAGCTCCCCACAAGCATCCGCTGTTTTATTTAATCACAAGAACACCCCCCCCTCTCTCTCTCTCTCTCTCTCTCTCTCTCTCTCTCTCTCTCATTCTCTTTCTATCTCCCTCTATGTGCTTTGCTTAGTTTTTATTATGTTTGACACTTAAGCGTGACGTATTCAAAGTAAAATCTATAGTACTATAAATTTGTAGTTTGATTGGAGTAAATTTTGAGCTTTTACTTTGCTACCTTATGAATTTTAGCTCTTTCTGTGAGACTAAATCCATTAAGAGCAGTTTAGTTAAAGATTAGCTGCTACAGAACTTTATTGCCTCGAACTATAAACTACCATTTGTATAACGTTGAGCGAAGTTATATGATAAAATTTGCAGACGTCAAGCAATTTTGTATAATCTTTTTAGTCTCTATTCTAGGTTGAGGCGAAAGAGGGCAATTCCAAAAGCTGACCATTTATAAGATAGATTCCTAAGGGTAAAAAAAGTCTTTGGGGCTGGCTTTACAAAAATCCCAACATGGTAGGTCTACATAACCAGAAACAACTAATGCTCCATTCAATTGACTCTGACTTTGTGCCTTATTGAAGAAGTAAACTAAAACTTATTTGATTGGCAGATTACCAGTATTGATTGCGGTGGCCGCAGTTGTCCCACTGAAAACAGGCCTGGGCCCAGCATTGCACAGATTGCAGAATTTCTGGCAGTTGTCCTCAGCAAAGATGGCGTAGAAAGAGTTTGTACAGAGATCAGCCTGATACTCGTCACAGTTGTCGATTTTGTCTTTGCATTCTTTTTGCAGATCATCGGGATCTGGTAAAATAAGAGGATTTTCGTACACGTGTTAGGGTGAGTGATAAAAAGATCTGTTATGGTTTCTCCATGTAAGATAGGATTACTGTATGAGTATAAAAACAGACATTTTGTTTGTGAATCTGAGATTGAGATAAATATAACTGAACTATGAATCAATCTGGGTGCTGATACACGTGAAGACGTATAATTTTATATATATATATATATATATATATATATATATATATAATTATATATAATTATAATTAAATGCATAACTACGAACATGTTAAACGGATCAAAAAATGACAAATTCTAATCAAAAAGATGTATAGTTTAAAGGAGAAGAAAAAAATGAAAATAAATAAAAAGATTACTAATTAGATTGACAGATACACGTATAAAATCATATACATTTAGACAGAATGCTGTTATCATCTCGTAATCAGAATACCACTTTCATGATAATTGTCGATAATTAAAACCAATAATGTCCAAGTCGTAAAATGCAGTATGTGTGATTGATAAAGCTGGCTTCATGGGTGAAAAACATTCATTTGGCTTATATCGAAACAGGTTAGCAAACGGAACATCGATAACCTCACTCACAGGTCCTTTGAAACGTGCAATAATCTCTCATCGGTTTTGCTAGAAGTATTTCGCTAAATTTTAACAATGAAATCTCGATAAGAAGACTTCATTCAAAATTCATCCATACACTAGCGAAAGAGCTTGACTTTTCTTGTTTAATAATGTACAAGCAAAATCAAACAAACTTCTCATTAAGATCGGTCCCCAATGAAAACACCATACTTACTGATACAGTAGCCGCAATAACGAGCGCAGTTTGCCCGGGCATAGGGTTCATAGATTCCCTTGCAGCCCTCAGCACCAGACGCTCTGCAATTGTCCGCCTTGTCCAGACAGTTCGCGCCTGGAAGCGAGGTTTTGGAAACATTTAGACTCGAGTTCAAATACGTAATAACGTAACTGTGGTACCAAACAAACTGAGGCCTTTACAAGCCATACTTGTTCAACTCTGTTTTGTCACGGCAGTCGTGAGATTTACCCATATCCCATAAAAGCTCTAATGGCATTTCGGTCTTTCACAGAACTGCTAGTGATTTAGTATAAGTAGAATTATTAATGATATCCCTCCGTTCTACCAATGTATACGTAGCTAAGGTTTAAGGACTAGTTTGTGAAAAATAGTAATGCCACTTTGCTTTATCAACTTTTAACAACTAGCGTTATAATTTTATCATGCACCTAAAGTTCAAACAATATAAGTGTATTGACTTTGTTTTCGACACATTATCTCCTTCTTGCGATATATCGGTCTTGCAGTGCATCTCATTACTTGGTGCTACAGGTGCAGCAAATGGTAAAACCTCCTTTTCCAGAAGTTTCATAGAATATTTCTCTCAAATACAAAATTGTGTTTACTGGATATCTCATGAAAAAAATGCCTTCACCGAAATAAAAATAAAACACAAAATATTCCAATCTCGTATAAAAAATAATTGCAACTAAATTTAGTGCAAGAAAATCTCTTCTCTTTCCATGAGTTATCATTGCTATTTTTGTTATTTCGTACTTATTCAAATGTTTATGCAAACTTATACTTACTTGGAACCATTGCGGCTGTCGAATGGAAAAGAAAATTAAATTAATTTTGAAAGATGGATAGTCATAGATTTATGAAGGTATATAAAAATTTTTAGGCACATCTAATTTAGTAACTAGGAATTTTGTTTGAGAAGACTCCAAAATTCTTTTTTTATAATTTATATTGATTCTGCTCTTATTGTACGTTTCCAAAATTTTTAAGAATTCGTGAAATCAATGTAATTAGTACGAACAAGTGAGCTTCATGAGCTGAATGCACTGAGAAACAATTCATAAATTGAAAAAAAATTTAATCCCTTTGCGAAGAACTATCTTAGCAAATGGTTTCTTATTACTATAAGTGAAAAATATTCTTCTTTACATTTAATAATTTTAAGATTGACAAGGCTACAGCCATTAAAACATCAACAAATTTCTCACGATCAGCGGTACTGCCGTTCATCATAGAAGCAGTTGCATCTGGAAAAGGTATAAAAGTCAAAAATTGAGAGTTGATTGAAATAAACTGTATATTCCCATTTGAAAAAGAAAACTGCTGACAATCGAGGCTATATGGTTATGACGGCTAATACAAATTCTTAAAAAATTAATCTTTTTTTTGCATTTGAATTAATATAGTTTTTAGAAATTCTAAGATAAGCAAATGAAAAAAAAATGCCAGAGAACAATACATCATGCTTATGTGATCAAGCAAACAAGATTGACAATTCTTATATTTAATATAGATACAAAGGATCGACAATAAGGCAGTTAATTTATATCATAATAATATTTGAATAAAACACACCACAAAAAAAATGGAAGAAAACACCAATATGAGTTTAAAAACAGTTTTTACCTTGGCCTTTTATGATGGTATGAAGAGTGCCTGCGTTTGGAAAGAAAATATCATATTCTTTGATGTACTTTTACGAGTTTAAATCTTATTGTGTTATGAAATAAATATAACATTATCCCATTCATTTTCTCCTTCTTCTCTTCTGTGTGCAATTAAGACCATCAAATATATAATAGCCACCACAACTACTATTTCATCGACATTATCATTTTGTCGATAGCGTTTCATTGCCATTTCACATCTTGTTCTTTCTCATGACCAACATCAACATTATTATCATAACTGTTATCTTTTTTATTGGCATCATTATTCTTCTATCAGCCCGATCATCATCCTCATCTTAGATGACATTAATATCCCGCCCCCTCCTCATAATCAATATCACTAGCATTTGTAAGATTCATAATAGCTGCAAGGTGACAGTAATTTTGTAATAACAATAGTAGCAACAAAACTAATAGTGGCGTTAATAGTAGCAGCAGCAGCATTTCTAGAAGTGATAGTAAAGCTCTTTGCAGCATTTAAAGAATAACAAACATGCAACAACAAAAAATAACTTACATGACAAAGCAAATGCGAGGAATACCTTCATTTTGACTGTAGATTAAAATAAAGTATTCGTCAAGTAGTTTTTATGCATTGAGCGTTTGTTAATAAATAAATATATTCTTATGTGAAAAACCTATGAATGAATTAGTGCATTTCATTCTAAAGAAATTAATACAAAAAATGAGCGAAGAAGGAATGAATATGACTAGGTCTCAAGAATGTTATTTTTTGTGCTTCTCGTTTCTTTGTTTTTCATCTTTGCATCTATTTACTCTTCTTCACCCTTTTCCCGACTATAACATTTTTTATGCCTTCCAGTCAATTGTTTCTTTTTTTTTTATTTCTGCGACTTCAATTCTCCTTTTGAGTCTCTTTTTAACACCATATCCTAATTTTTATATCTTTTTTTTCCCAGTTTCATTGAAACTCTACTTAACGAAGTTAAACTGATTCTTTTTTCGCAACATGGATTTCTTGAGATGTGACTCGCTCAGGAAGTATTTTGAAAACTATTGAGATATAACGTTCAATTTCATTACTCTACGGCGGCGGATTAATGCATACGTGTTGAATCATTAAGAGACATGCGTGCCAGGTAATGTTTTTGACCAATACCAAAAAGAAGCAGGAGTGAGACTAATAATTTTAATAGTAATAAAGTAGTAGTAGTAATAGTAGTAGTAGTAGTAGTAGTAGTAGTAGTAGTAGTAGTAGTAGTAGTAGTAGTAGTAGTAGTAGTAGTAGTAGTAGTAGTAGTAGTAGTAGTAGTAGTAGTAGTAGTAGTAGTAGTAGTAGTAGTAGTAGTAGTAGTAGTAGTAGTAGTAGTAGTAGTAGTAGAAGTAGAAACACCAGTAAAAGTGGTAGTAATAGCAGTAGAAGTAGTAGAAGAAGAAGAAGTAGTGGTAGAAGTAGTAACAGAAGAAGTAGTAGGAGTAGTAGTAGTATTAATGGTAGAAGTAGTAACAGATGATGCAGTAGTAGTAGTAGTAGTAGTAGTAGTAGTAGTAGTAGTAGTAGTAGTAGTAGTTGTAGTAGTAGTAGTAGAAGTAGTAGTAGTAGTAGTAGTAGTAGTAGTAGTAGTAGTGGTGGTGGTGGTAGTAGTAGTAGTAGTAGTAGTAGTAGTAGTAGTAGTAGTAGTAGTAGTAGTAGTAGTAGTAGTAGTAGTAGTAGTAGTAGTAGTAGTAGTAGTAGTAGTAGAAACACCAGTAAAAGT
>JAWDGP010001700.1:47500-75000 GCA_033675545.1 Elysia crispata | reverse complement strand
ATAGTTTAAGAAAGATTAAGGACAACCAAAAATATGAGACGGGAATCTAGATGATAACAATCTCATGATCCAAATCACAGCTTTAATAATTTATTATACTCAAAACACAATTGCGAATGTGAGTATCTATTTTAATTTTTATGAAGTTAAGGGAATCATAAATTAAAAAAAAAACATACTTTACCTGATTGAGATGAGTATGATCTGAGTAAAAAAGGATGCTTTGAACAGTGAGGCTTTTAGTTTTAAACCCCAAAGGCCCCAGAAAAAGGCGGAACCTTTAGATCAAAAGCCGGACACCTGAGAAAGTGGCTTGACCGGGAAATCTTCTAACTGGTCAACTTGTCCTCACCGACCCAAATGAGCCAACTTTCTGGGCACGATCCGGATTTCTGGGTAGGTTGGGTGGGTAGGAGATGCCCTTATCTTAGCTGTATTTCATAACCTTATCTTATCCTTCGTACGTTCTTGCTCATAGCTTCAATTCAGTTTATTTCAAATATGCCCACAGATAACACCCACGGAATTCGTATTTGCGAAAAATGTTTTCCACTGGATTTAGTTTATGTCGTTTAACGTTAATGGGTATAAATTGTATCTGGAAAAATAAATATAAACAAGAGTTCTTCCTGGGCTCCTTAATTAAACATGACCACTTATATTACCTCTAAAAAATACTTTTACTTTTGTTCTCGCCTTGAATAGATTTACTAAAATAAATTATACATAAAATTTGCTTTGTAAATTAAAATGAAATTAAGTATCAAACTGTCATAATTTTTTCAATGAGTCATATAGATGGCATGGAGAGGCTTAAGAAAAAACCTTTTCGCCTTGTATTATCGATATGTTCTCCCTTAAGTCTCTCTCTCTCTCTCTCTCTCTCTCTCTCTCTCTCTCTCTCTCTCTCTCTCCCTCTCTCTCACACACACACACACACACATGATTATCAACTCTGCAGTTGTCAACCAACGGAGGCTTTGGAGCTATTAGGAAACATTAAAACTGTCTTTTGGTGAGACAATCATAATTATTGTCTGTTAAATACGATTATCCATTATTTCATCATTACTACGCGACTCAGTCAAACGATTGTAGTATTTCGCCTGCAGTTTCGAGATTATACAGGTGTAGCTACCTTCAAGGAATATATTTACTGTTTTGATGTTCCCTCAAGTGCACGATTATTTAAAGACAAAAAGATGAAAAAAAAATAAATGACTTACGACATTTTATCTTTTTATTGGCGTAATGTTCACTGAGTAAAATTCACATCTTTGCGAAAAGAAGTTATGCAGCATGGCTTTCACCACCCCAATGTCTTAAGAATCATCAATGGTGTCATATGTTTTGCTTTTGCCCTATCACATGATTCATTTTGTCCTTTTTATATAACCTTAATCTCTCTTCTACCTCAACGCAACTATTAGGTGGTCTACACTGGTCTATAGAAATTGAAAGTATTTAAATTGGTTTATGTTCTCTGCTCTATTACGAAGAGAGATATTTTGTTATGGATACAAGATCTCAAGACCTGAAAATTGCTATTCAGAACTCTTGTTTTCCTAAAATAATCGTCGAGTCGCAGATGGATGTTTTCAGTGAAATATGCCATGGCATACTATTGTTGATCAAGACCACAGTTAGCATCACATTTATTTCTCTTTTAGGCAACTGCCGCTGCCTGAAGAAGATTTTAAGGAAAGAATGAAAACCACAATTTGTGATAATTTTAGTTTGCGATCAACAGCTATCTTTAAGCCTCAACGTGTGATAATCATTAAATGCAAAATAATATTTTTACAAAAAAATCTCCGTAAAGCACAACCCTGAAATTATTGTCAATTTACGTCGGAAACTTTAGTTTAAAGGAAATGATTATGTTATCAAAGATATGACTTTTCCAAAATTACAACTCCACTTTGTTACGTATCAATGTTCATGGATTGGAGGGACAGTAAAAGAATTCACCTTTCTAATTGAAAAATTAGCGATATGAAATAGAAATTTAAGTTACTGCGTAAATCAGTTTCAAAATTTAAAAAAAAATAATAAACAGTGCAACAAGACTTATATAGTGTTAGCTTGAAAAATACTGTAATTGAATCTTAACTAGATTTTCACTTTAAAAAGCCATTACGCAAGTCACTGTAAGTATAATTTTTGTTATTTAGAGCTTGAAGTCACTTTGATGGTAATGAAAGTTGAGTTACAAAAACATCTTAAGTCACATTATAATTTCTGTTACTCAATACTTAATTCCTTATCTCGACTTAAGAATGCATCACTATAATTAACGCGTGATAATGCGCTATTGGCTCTTAAAAACTGGGTTGTTTTTTTCGATTTGTCGATTAAGACCGTCTATTTTGCTTTTATTTTTGTTTTAATTCGAGCGATATTGACATTCCGCAATCCGATTAAAAAAGTAGTTAGAATTGGGTTATTAACGGGCGAATAGCGTTATAGCGAAACGCTGTGGGAAGTCTTGAACTTTGCTGCTTTGTTAGTAATATTTTACATTATCTCAGTTCCCGCAGTCTAATTCCAGATTTTTATTACTCCTCTTCTCAGATTTGTCGGGAAACCTGCAAAATGCATTTTTTTTCCAAAATACAATGGAACGAGAAAACCCGGCGTGGGCTGACTCTATCGAGAGATCATTTTTTTAACTTTATAACTAATTTAGTGAACTTTGGCATTGAGCGCCAGCGTAAATAACTGATCAAGCTTCATTGTCCAATGATCCTTTCTATTGCAAGCATTTGTTCAATGAGTGTGAAATGATTTTGGAGTCTTGATGTCCGATTATAAAATTATCTTCAATCATTTGAATGTTCGAATCTAGGGAAAGAGACAGACAGACAGCCAAACGGACAGACGGACATACAGACAAACAGACAAATAGAAAGAGACTAAGATAGCACACGTGTCGCCCAGTGCTTGTCTAGACTAAGCTCTCTATCCTCACTTTGGGTCATGAGAGAAATGGCATGTGTCACTTTTATCTGAGGTCAGTCCATCTTGGTCAATGCTTGAACGATGACGTAACAAAACTTGCAATGCCTTCAATGCCTTCTCTTGTAAGACGCCCTTTTAAAATCTTCTTATCCTACTGTGTAAAGCAAATTTTTGTCACGAAAATTTACAGATATTTTCGTGTTTTTGTTTGTTTTAGAAGAAGACATTTCTTTACAGTTCATCATTCTAATTTGTTTCACTGTAATACTATAACTCCAGTCAGAGCTTTAGGACTTATACCTTCACAAAACTATGATACTTAAAATTTATTAGAATATCATAAATATCTGTGTTGCTAGCATGCTTAAGATATATACTCTAATATGGTATAACATTTTAAATTGTCGCTATACTAATCCAACTTATTCCTATTTAAATTGTTTCGTTTTTTTTATCTACATCTATATATGTTCGATCAAGAACTAAATAATCTATCTTCAGGTTTGTTCGGCAAAATCAATTACACATCCTTTTTCTTCTCATGACAATGAAAAAGGGGATTCCAAAGAGTTATGCTGAGCCACCGTGTAATTTTTTGATAGCGCATAAATTAATAGCGTCTGTCTTGAGGAGCACCAGCCATTAAAAAGCACGGTCTCGACAACTCTACAAGTGGTCAGAGGTGCACAGACTCAATTTAAAATAATATGATTCCTAAAATTCCTAAAAAAAAAAAGGAAAATATACTTCACTGCTACGAAAGAGTACTACGAGCGGTTTGTACATGCTTTTGATAACTGCACAGAGTTCATGACTTTTGATTATGTATTATTACTGATATCTTTGCAAAACTGTATTTTAAATCCTGATGTATCTAGGTGAAACTGTTTTTGTAGAAGTGTAGTTAACATAATAATGGTAGCCATTTTTTAACGTGATTTTCCATTTACGGTTCATAGGTTTCAACTATAAACAATAAACAAACGGGGAACGAGTTTTGCATCGCTAGGAACCTGATAAAATAAAGAGCATTAATTTATTGAATCAAACATAGCGACGATAGGTCTCGGATTGTGCAACTGAAAAGGGAATCCAAAATATGTGATATTCGCATCTATCTCTTAGCAATGCAACGTGGTTGATAATAAAATTAGATGGTCTGGGTCGTTTGGACCCAAAGACCCCCTGATGTTTCACGAGGCCAATGCAAGACGATGGTAAACAGAATCGACAATTTATTTATTGTTGAAGTCACCGGCATAGGATCTCATGTTGATCTCGTTGCAAATGCTTAAGTGTCCTTCTTTGTAAGTTATTTATCTCAGGGATTTCCCGGTAGGGGGGAAGGAGAAACAAACTAATGAACAAAAAAGCATCAGACTTCTGAATCAGCAGGACAATCATGTGCTTCCTACACAATATTATCGGGCGTTGCCTCATGTTCAATATTATTTTATAAATATTAGCTTAAGCTTAAACCCATTAAGCTTTCTTATTCAACTCTAAAGAATGATCAACAAATATTAATTTTGTGGTCAGTATTAGTAATGCGCGGTAAAATCTAACCACAATGTGTCTGATGAGTGATTGATTGGAATTAGTAGGTTTTAGAGAAAGGCTCTCGAAAGCCTTGGCAAGTTATAGAAAACATAAAAATTGTAAAAGAAAGAAAAACAGAGAGAAAGAGAGAGAAGGAGAGAGAGACAAAGGGAGAGAGAGAAAGAGAAAGAGAGAGACAGTAAGAGAGATTGAAACAGAGCGACAGTCAAACAGAGATGGAGAGTGAGACAGAAAGAAAAAGAGAGAAAGAGAAACAGACAGACGTATATATATAGACAGGTCACATAATTTCCTGATATTGAGGCTGCTTGAAACACTGGAGTTTTATTTTTTTGACTTTAATGTTGTAAGCCGTAAAGAAGCGAGAGAAAAACACATAATGCTGATATTTCATGTTTCTTTTATCCTCATTCACTGTCAAAACAGGAAATTAACCAAACAATAATTTCCTATTAGACTTCTCTAATCTCCTTCACTAAAAAACCTCATTCCAGACTGTTTACCATCTCTCTTTTAAAATCAAATCAGGCATAATAATTCAATTATTCTTCATGGCAATCGTAGAATAAAGTCAGCTTTTCTCCCTCGAAACGGCGTAGGACTGACGTTGGCAGAAGAGTAAACCAGTGAGTATTTCTTCCTATTGCTTTAGTCAAACGATGTTTCTCGACATTGTCGATGATGTGTTGCTTTCTTGTTTCATACTGGTAATGATGTTGATATTGCTGTTGTGACAATTCTTGCTGTTTGAAAACCTACGGCTAAAAGAATAAGAAGGTGGAGGGGAGGAGCAGAAGAAAGAGAAGAAAAAGAAGAAGAAGAAGAAGAAGAAGAAGAAGAAGAAGAAGAAGAAGAAGAAGAAGAAGAAGAAGAAGAAGAAGAAGAAGAAGAAGAAGAAGAAGAAGAAGAAGAAGAAGAAGAAGAAGAAGAAGAAGAAGAAGAAGAAGAAGAAGAAGAAGAAGAAGAAGAAGAAAACGAACAGGCGCAGGAATAGGAGGAAGATTACGGTTGATAATAATAGTACGAGCATATTTAGATGAGATTTGGAGGTGTATAAAATTAAACGAAGAGACAACTTATGTAATTAATAAATTTTCACTGTAGTCTTCGGTTGGTTTAAAGATCCACCCAGGTTTTGCTGCAGTAGAGTCTTACAGAATCTAGAAAGAGCTAAATAGAAATTTACTTGATTGAAAAAGGACCAAATTTTATTTGATTTAGGCTTTGCTATCTTTGATTTGGAAATAACCGAGAAGTATGATTTTAAAGGTTATGAAATAGTGTAATTTTTACATCTGAAGACCTGCCAATGAACCTTGTGTGACCTCTTAGATACTAATCGTTAATTTTTTATCACTGTGATCATTAGCTATCAAAAATAGTGGGTTTTCTTGAATTTGTTAGTGCTTTGCTTTGCCAACTTAAAAAAGCTGCAGCCATAAATTTTTAGACCGGTTTTTCAACATTTTTTTCCAAATAGAAAAATTAGGAAAAGTCCCCACTCTTAATAGTCACTATTTTCCAGGCTCATCTTGCTCATCTTGCTCCGATGTTTTATTAATGTTAGTGTGCTTTTGATAATGAGACTTTTGGGAAGCAAGCTGATTCGTAAATCTTTCTAATCGCAGCATTCGAAGAGAAAATTGTTAGATTGTTTGATACGGGTGAGGGCAGAGCTGGCAAATTGTTTTCTTTCTCGATTAAATCTGCTTAGGTCGTTATTGAGTGGGATGTCTTGTGCTCTCAAGCGGAGATTGATTGTTTGGTTTCTTTTGTCTAGCAGGTTTATTGCATCCTTCTTATTTGTTGTCATATTTTTGAAGACTTCCCTTCCGCTACTTATCTCCATGAAGGAATTGTAGTACCGATTTAGCATCACTGAAAATGACAATATCTGTGCGTTTTGCAGGAGCTATTGTGAATACATTTCCAACATGGTGGAAGGAGGCCTCCATGGCAAGTGCCTCTGCTTTAAATTATGAAGACTTTTGGTCACAAGAATTAGAGAGCTCATAGCAAGTTTTATCTGGAAAGCGAATTGCTGCCCCATAACCAGCTCTTTGTGTTCTCTTACAGGCAGATCTATCGGTGTAAATATGAACCAATTCATCTGAGTATGTGTTGATGGCCTTTTGGGCAGCAGTCGTAAGTGGAATGATATCTGCATCTTTTTTGTTTGTTTTTGTTTTAAGGCCTTTCCTTATTGTTGGTTTTGCCATGGGGTGGAAGGGTGGATATTGATGAAGAGATCTGTTTATTGCCTCACGATTTGTTGGGAAGTGATGTTTGTCTTCTAGATTTAATACAATGTCCAAGACAGATTGTCTCTCTATTCATTTAATTGGCTTCCAATTGTCTAGAAGCTTCCTGTTATGGTAGTTTGGATCGGAAATACCCAGAATAATCAACTTTTTCTTGGAACCTAAAATCAGTATTACAGACACTTTCTTTAACTTTCCGACCATCAGAATAAAAAATCATAAAAATATAACATTTGATACTGTTATCAAACAGCATGTGTGAGAGAACGTGAATGTGGGCTTCCTGATATTTAAGATTCCGACTAAAAGCAGACAATGTGACATGCGACAAAGCATTGGCCTTATAGATGAATAATGTAAAAAAAAAAAAAAAAAAAAAAAAGAAGAAGAAAGGCTAACTTTATATTTGTGTCTTTGAACTCCCTCTACTCTTCCACCACCACAAACCAAAAAAGAACCACCTCTCTCCAGACACTTCGACGCCTGCCACAATAGTGCGAGGAGGAACGTGATGAAGCCAGTCGGTTACTTCCGTGACAACGGCCTAGCAGGTTTTGTTGTAGGGCGATTTGACACGAAACCAAAGTAGCCCGACAGATTTTCTTTTTGATATAAAATTCTCAAAATCTTGCAATATGAACTTCTGTCTCTATGATCCCCCCTCGGATACACAAAATGACTTCACGCCAGGACTGCAAACATCAGAACTGTTTTTATTCTTTTACTACCATTTTTTTCCCAATGCAAACTCATCTTATATCATCACTCCATTCTTTAGTGAAGGTATACTCTTATTTGAATTTAAATGAATTGAGAAGTCATTTTATTTCGAAATTAAACTAAATGTTTCTTGCAATCAAGTAGCCGATACTATGCAACATTGTGATTTACTTCATGATTTAAATTCTTCAATATTAATAACAAAAAAGGTGGGTCTATAACTAAAAATATGTATTTTAATACATTATTTACACCTTTTTCGTATTCAAAATACTTTTGAACTCTGAGGTAATAAAACAAAGGCTAAAAAATCAACTGAGTCAAGTACACCATCAATTTTTCGAAGCACGACTTTTAAAAATATGTGAGCAAATATTAATCTTTTTTCTTGCAATTTTTTTTGCATGTGTTTCACATCGCCAGTATAACCATTAATCATCAATTTAAAAAAAAGCTGGAATATAGCTGATTTATAAATCTAAACCATTTTAGTCCGAATTGATCGGTCTTACGAAAATGTTAACATATCTCGCCGTTTGCTATCTAAAAGTCTCTGCAACAAATTTTAGGCAATTATTATTATATTAGAAGCTATGTTCCAATTGGTTCTTGCAAGACAAAATAAATTGGTCGCTCGCTATGCTTGTAAAAATTATCCATTCAACAATAATTCAATGAAAACTACGTCCGGTTTTGGAAATAATTCTGAAAAGGCCAATTATATTAACCCTAGATGTCACAATCAGATGCTGGTTGGCTGGGCTAAATTTGAGTCCTGACAATTATCTCCTCATAACCTTTTAGATTATTTACACTCTTCCAAATTCCTATTTTTCGAAACTCATCACTCTCTCTCTCTCTCTCTCTCTCTCTCTCTCTCTCTCTCTCTCTCTCTCTCTCTCTTTTTCTCTCTCCACATATATCTTTTTTTTCTTTTTTCTTCCACTTCCTTTCTCGATTTTTTTTCTTTTCCTTTTCTTTTTTTTCTCCTTTTAATCCCTTTTGTTCATGTCTTCTTTTCATTTCTTTTAACCTTTTCGTCTTTCATGTTCATGTCCTTGGAAGTTATGAAAAGTCGCGTCAAAGAATTAAAATTTGATATAATTTAAAATGTAGATTTGGATAATTGCTCTATGGCAAAGTAACCTTAATTTGATTATAGATCTGCTTGTATTACAAAATTAATAGAACACATACACGCACACACGTAAATATATACAACAGCTCAAACTAATAGGCTGAGAAGGTAGTAACTAGGTCTAAACAAATGGAGTAAAAATAGGGATTAGATTGTAATCTTTGATCAGCCCTCCAACAAACGTCAAGTAGACATTTTAACTCACATCAAAGCTCCGGTGAAGTTAGAGATTGCCGTTAGTGTTTAAAGCTTTTTAATTTGATTAATTTTGTGTATCTTTCTAGTTAGAGACTATAGAAGATAATTTTTTTTCCGAACCAATCAATTAACGTTTACTTGATCTATTTTACCTGAAAGTGACTATTTATTCATACTGAAATGAGTTTTTAAATGCTTCATTTAGCCTATGATTTTTAGCATACCAAGAGAAATAACTTGAACAACATTATCCTTTACAATGACAGTGAAATAACATGAGTAGACAAATTGAAAATTTGAGCTTATTTAACCGTAAAATTCAAGCCCTTAAGTATAGTTATCTTCTCGTCTAACTAATGGTAGTCTCCTGTTTCAAACTTCTTGTACTAACGATCTTTCTAGGTACATTTTCTCTTTTACTTACTGGTTTATTTAACCTTGGCATGTTGGAATCTGAGTGCATTAGAGAAAAAAATTGTCCGCGATGATACATTCTAACAGGAAGCAGTGACTAAACCCTTCTGTTTATCTCAGCTTAGGATCCAAGCGTTGATGTTGTTCCTTAACACAGAGTTAAAAGTCTCAAATACTGTTTAAATAAATTCTTTTTTATTCTTTAAATTCGCACTGTTGGCTTTCATTTATAATTTTTCACACCCAAGCTTTAATTATAAAGTAAGATCTCAGAAATTTTTTTCTAATCTTCATTCAGTAGTGAAATCGGTCTGTATTTTCAGATATCTTGTTTGTTCATAAGGTCTTTTGAAAGGTTCGTGATGTATTAGTCATAACTAAATCCTTTGGTATATTTTCTCTATCATGTATGTATTCTTCCTCAAATGTCCCCACTGGCCATCTGCCTAACTGCCGTTTTACCATAATTATTCAAATAATTTTAGAGGCGTTTCAACAAAATAATGAATGGTTTTGTTTTTTAAAACAGCAATAATCTGAACGAGAAAGTTGCAAACATGCAGAAATTACATTGAAAGAAGATTAATATTCAACTTGCAATCATTAAAAACAACAACAACAACAACAACAAAAAACCAAAGCAAAACATGAGATTAACATTAATTTAAAAAAAAGGGAAAACTACACTTTAGTGGAAAACCCTCCTATGTCTCTCTCTAGCATGAAATATGAAACTTAATATGAAAATAAAAACTCTTTCAAAAGCCCGATATACCAAGAAATTAAAACTTTGTCAGAAAACTACCTTAATTAAATAAGTAATAGAAGAAAAACCTGCTACAACATTATTCCAAAAGAAGAAAAACTAGTCTATGAGTTATATGGGAGAGGTAAAATAGTATAAAACAATCTTTACAAAATCAGCAACTGCAATGACACCGAATGAATAATTATGAAGTTGATGTGAGACATGACACAATTTATACCACTAAGCAACTGCTTGTTCTGTAAGAAAGGAATGTTGAAACGAGGAATATCTATACGTTCTATGCCCAGGACTATGTAGGAACATCTTTGAAAAATAGAAGTTTTAAAACTAAAGCTATCTAAGATATGAGAGTATCTTTCAAAAAAAATTTTCTTTCATTATTAAGCAATCTAAGAAAATGACATATGGAAAAGATGATTCTAACAAACATTTCCTCCAAACATTAGATAAAACGAAAAAAAACCCACAATAAATGCACTGTTCTATGAAGACTGCATAAGGAATGAAGATCCAGTTATCAAATAAAATGATTAAAAATTTTAAACGAAACACAATAAAGAGAAGAATGTTATTACTTCCTGACTGTCAAGAGCTTTCTAGGCTTCTGCTCATCCTAGTCTCAGAGCAGGAGACACACGGGAGGATGAGGGATGGAGCTGGGAAATGTACTGAAGAATCCAAACCACAGAAAGAATGGCATAGAGAAATAGAACAGAAGCTAAAAAACAAAGGTGGAGAAAGATGAGAGGTGAGAATGGTGGTGTGTGTGTGTGGGGGGGGGAGGGGGGGAGAGAGGGCAGGGAAAGGCGAAAAAAAGACGGAGGAGGGAAAGGATGGGGAAATATCTGAAAAAGCGTACAGTCTATAATGATTAATAATATGGATTTTTCTACTTTCTACAGATTAAGGGATTCTGTTTACTACCCCAGGATATGTGGACCCGTTTTTCTTTGTCATGAAATTTAATTTTCATATATTGCCATAAAGAATGATTTTTCTTTTTTATTCAAACTGACAAGTAAAAACGCTATCTTATCATAAGAAACCACATTTAAGGCGACACGTCAATCTGTTAAATGAATATTTGTGGTGTTTCTTTTCTTGACCTGTAGTAAATAAGTTTTATGCATATTTCCATTTATCTTACTTCTTATTTTTTTTTTAAATCTCGATAACGGCAAATGAAGAAAATTCAAAATATTTATCAAAAAGATGAAAAAGTAATTAACACACATGCAGAGATGACATTCACCTTTTTTTGGTGCACTAGAATATGTTGATGGCGTAATGAGCTTCAGCGTTATCAAACAACTGAAATTTAAAACTTTTAATAAGATTACCAATTTTAACATTAAGATCAATACAAAGATTACTGATACTGTTTTTTTTTTAAATTCGTTTTCATCCTTATCAAGTTTAATTTTAAATTTAAGCTTTGTAAAGTTTAAATACCAAGTTAGTATATTGAAGAGAAAAAAACTGAGGGCAACTTAAGTTTAATTAAATCGAATACAGAAGTCGTATCAAGCTCTGAAATGTAATAGATGAGTTCAAAGAATACTAAGAGATTTCCCGCTCACACAGCAAAGTACCTTGCTTAGTAAAGTCTGATCTTCTAAAACGTTGTAAGTAGTTGAGCTATGATAGAGCTGATTGAAGAACGCGCCGACTCCAGCTTGTAAATTAATTTATGAGGGTCCGAACAGAACAACTAAAAAAAGATGGAAACCGCAGCTCTAGCTCAGACAGTTAAAGCCCTAATTTTAATTCTTCTTTCTTATAGACTGTTAGTGAAAACTCCATTTTCAAAAAAAAAATTCAAACAAGCTTTAGGAAAAATTGTCCTTAGGTATTTATACCGTAGACCTAATAATCCCTTGTTCTCTGAACGCCCCTAGTCCCGTGAGAGAGAGAGAGAGAGAGAGAGAGAGAGAGAGAGAGAGAGAGAGAGAGAGAGAGAGAGAGAGAGGGAGAGAGAGAGTGAGAGAGAATGACAGAGAGGGGGGAGAGAGACAGAGAGTGAGAGGATGAGAGAGAGAGAGAATGACAGAGAGAATGACAGAGAGGGGGGAGAGAGACAGAGAGTGAGAGAATGAGAGAGAGAGAGAGAGAGAGAGAGAGAGAGAGAGAGAGAGAGAGAGAGAGAGAGAGAGAGAGAGAGAGAGAGAGAGAGAAGGAAAATAAAAAGGCTGCTTTCTTGGTTTTGGAAAGTAAAATAGAATCGGCCTTCTTCAACTTCTTCAATCTTTGTTGAAGATTAAAACGACACCTTTTTAATACTCCAGAACAGTATTTAAGAGCTCACAGGATGGTAAAATAGCAACTTACTGTAAAAAGACAAAGTAACAGTCAAAATACGCATGAAATAAAGGAAAAAAAAAACTGAAACTTAAGTATTTGAGTTTATGTTTTTTTTTTAATTCTTTGGCTTTCATCAACATTTCCCACAGAATTTCCGACAGTTGCCGTCCACGAAACCCGAGAAGAGAGCGTTTGTGCAGAGGTCACTCTGGAACATGTTACAATCGTTTCTAGTGTCTGTGCAGGGAGCGCCTGGGGTGACAGCACCTGGGGAGGGGAGGGAAAGGGAGGAATGATAAACATCGAAGGCAGTGTCGGAACGCATTCAGTTCGGTTTATCTTTGTGAGAGTCTCATTATATTGCGAGCAATTCGCAGAGACAACTTTTGCGGTATCATAGGAGAAGATGATAATTCAAAGCAGACAGAATAAAATTCTGGAGTACTTCGTCTCTTTTCCATAAAAGTCACAGCAGTTTTTATTACAGATGAAAATTCACATCAAAATTTTATTGAGATATAATTTCTTTCTTTTTTTATTTTTTTAGGCTTTTTCGTAGCCTATATTTCAATGTATAACCAAATTTAATCATCGTGAATAGTTTGCATTAAAGTGCAATGTGGAAACAAATCAAAGAACATTAAACTAATTTTTTATTTTAATATGCGACAATAGCAATTTTTGCATTTACCGTATAGGAAGTAATCTACAAAAGCAACGCAACGAGAAGTAAAGACAAAAACAAAAAAGGCACATTATAACATAAACAATAAATTTCATAATTGCATATCGCTACAAGAATCGAACGTACATATTCAAATCGAGAAAACTAAATTTTGTTTGATCATATGCATATTTTCCTTTCCTAGGAAAATAATTCAACTCTGCTACTCCATATCACTCTCTTTACACTTCAGAGTCGACTTCTGGAGCCACATCATAACATAAGTTTTATTACATGCTACTAGTCAGCTTTAATCAGTTAATTTCAAATGAGTTTGCTTACACAATGTTATCTAGTGAATGCCTCTATTAGTAGAAAAAAAAATAGTTATTTAGGCATACCCGAGAATTTCATGACACCTTTACTTTTAAGTATAATAATTGCGTTAATAGTATAGTAAAATCTTGTTAGCGTTTTGCTGCCCATATCCAATGATATAACAACAAAATAATTTGAAGAGGCAAGTCAGAAAATTCTTTATCTACAGTGTAATCGCTTAAAGTACCTTCATCGAAAAATTAAGATTTTGAGAAATCTGAATCTGTTCTTGGACATGATCGAAGTAGAAAATAAAAGTGACAAAAAAAAAAACCCCACTAAGTTCAGCTTGTAAATATTGCCTAACCGATATAATTCTGCAGATCTCATATTACCTTACTCTAGTTTGTTCTTCTGTCGTTGAATCGATAAAAAGACAACTACAAAAATGTACTTCAAAACAATGCAGTAAAATATATTTTTCCTCATACTTGAACTGATATATAAAGTGTTTTTTTTCCTCCTAGCCTCAAGTTTTTTTCACCCCGTTTAAAATTGAAAATTTATTTGCTTTCAAAGCTACATTTGAATTGATAGCCTTAATAGCTGAGAGGCCTGTATTCGTCGAATTTTAAATAAAAACAGACTTTGCGCCGATATTGATTAATTGTTATCCCATGCTATCAAAGTTTGCTTTCGATTATCGAAAAACGACTCTCAATACGACCCTTAAAGTTAAACGCATTGTGCGATTGGCCGTGACGTTTCACCTTGGCATATGCCACAGTATGCGGGGCAGTTCTGAGCCCCCCAGTCTCCATATAGTGAGGGATTGCAAGCATCTCGCCCGTACCTCGAGCAGTCAACCAGATCCACACATGCTGGAAAATAAATGCCGAGCAAAAAAGAAAGTTAATGGTTGTTGAAGGTGGTTCATGGTTAAAAAGAAAAATCTACATTATTTGATTTTGAGTGAAGAAGACAGAGACTGGAAAATGATTTAAAAAAATAGAAATCAAATAAAACATTAAATTGATGTCTACAACAGCTACATTTGATTAAGCAAACATTAATTTTTTTAACGATGTTGTTGGAACATGCTTTCCTCTAAGCATCCAGGAATACGTGGTATGACAGGTCGTGTCGTAGACAAAAGAGAACTTCAGCTGTTCTATCTATTCAGCACTGATGTCGTGACTCACAAAAAAAAATGAAAAAAAAAAAAAAAGAAGAAATGAGATCCAGCCGAGACAGGTTGAGGGATTGAACAAAAATAATCTTGATCTAAAAAACCCCTCCTAACCGCTTTCAAATTTTCTCATCTCATATTTTCCTCAGCTCTACTCTCCCTCCACCCCCTCTCCCTTTCTGCTATCCCACCCGCCTTCTTCTGCCCCTCCAACTCCTAGAGCTATGCCCTTGATAGACACCTTTGACATTCTAATTATCTTGCCAGTGATGATGATGGTTTATTTGTGAAAACTTGTGAAAACACCACCAGCCATTATAGAAGATTGAAGGACAAGCGGGGCGATCATAAAAACTCACAAGCCATTTCCAATCCTCAGGGAGACTGTTAGGTATAGAAACTCACGAGCCATTTCCAATTCTCCAGGAGACTGTCAAGTTATGTCTTATGTTTCTAGAGAGTACAGGCTACTGTGACTAGATAAGAGTTTACAGTTATTGGCATCGTTGAGTGCCGTCTCTTAAAAAGTTTGAAGACTTCTATTGTCGATGCTTGCTTTCATTGCCATTAAGCCGGAAACAAGCACAGTCAAAAACCTTGCCAACTCCGTCTGGAAAGATTATTTTTCTGAACAAGGGCTTCTTATAAGGTCACGAACTTCATATTTATTGTGTCCATACTCACATTAAGATGAATACAAACCATTAAATATAGGGATTAATTTGTCAAATGACACTTGCATGTTCCAGCCTTATTGAACATGTTTTTTCACTTTCATGGAAGGTAGATGAAGCGTGCTGAGGACATTGTATGTCTATCTGCAAACTACCTCAAAGACAAACAATTTATTCGAAAACTTACGACTGTACAGTAATCTGAATTTCATTCTCCTTTCAATCTTGGCACTGGAAGTGCCAGAAATTCAAGATTCGGTGAGGCTTAGGAGATTAAATTTTGAATTAAACTTTAAGTTAAGTCGTATTGTTTCACAAAGGTTGTAACTTATCTTGTGGCTAGTCCATACGAGTCGCGTATACAAAAAAATCATACCAAAATAAAAGTGAGGAGCCAAAGGTTTGTTACCCCTTTTTTCTGAACTCCTCTAATCACTGGTCTTTCATTAAAAAAACAAAACAACCAAAACCAGATTATATGACTTCGAGAATATCTTTACTAAAATTTCTTTTTCTTTATGGCAGCCCCCTTCTCTTTATCTCTGCCCCTGCCTACACCCCCGCCCCTCTTTTAACCCCTTCTTACTCTTCCTTTTCGGTTCCACTTTTCCATGACTTGTAAGCTAGTCTAAAAAAAATATCAATTTAGATCGCTAACGACCTTAAGACCAGACTTTATAATCACCCTCTGCGAACTCATAAGCACTTGCCATTTTCAGGTCGAGCTTTCTTAGTGCAGACAAAACTTCTATAGATTCCGTGGAAAATAAACTTTCAAACCCATTTGATGTCAGCTTAGAACCATAAATGATGTTACAAGGGAGGCAACGCCATTAACTTACAAGCTGGTGATCGTGTGGTTGCTCTTGTTGTCAGTGCGTCTAAGGCGCTGAGCTGACCATCTGAAGGAATTAAAAAAAGAAAACAGCAATTTTTTTAAATTATCGACTACATCATTCTGGTTATTTCCGACTTTCTGAGTCTCGTAGGGAGTGCCTCTTATTAATTAATTAATTTTTTAACGAGGGGGGAATTGAGATATGAAGATGGCACTATTTATATATGTATTTGATATGGTAATCATAAAGCTTTTTGATACAAAAAAAAAAAAATGATTGAATATTGAGAGTAATTTTTTTGTTATATCTAATATTCCTTGATGTTAAAAGTTTTATGCAATGCTTTTCCCAAGCCATTTCAAGTTTTGTCCTCCAAAAGACTCAAAAGTAGTAAATAAATACATTAAAAACAAACATAGCAATTTATCTACGAACCGAAAGAGAAAGAAAGAAGTCAACAATAAAAATAGAGAATTAGTAAAAACTATTATGATTGCTCTTGGCAAGGTCTAGAAACATATTTGAACGAGTCAGATATCACTATTTTAAGGGTCGAAAGCATTGAGTAAGCCCTACTTTACAAAATGTTTTTTTTTTTTAAAGTCTATCCATGATGGATTCACAAGTTCCTTATTTATGCATTGAAAGGGAATGACGGATGGCGTTACCATTCGCTACTTTACATAAAGCCATCATTTCTTTTTAAGACTTAAACTGCTCGCAGTGGTTTTTCATCCAACATCCTCCTATTGAGAGGGAAATTTTTGACGTGTGACTTTTTTTTAAAGAGAGGAAAAAAGCAGTATCATTATAACTCCTCAAATCAATGCGACTTACTCATGCAAAGTCTGCAGTAAGCTCTAACTCCCCCTAAAATCAATACGATTTACTGCTGCAAAGTCTGCAGTGAATACAGAACCCACAAATCAATGTGACTTACTGCTGCAAAGTCTGCAATAAGCACTGAACCCCTGAAATCAATGCTACTTACTGCTACAAAGTTTGCAGTAAGCACTGTAACCCTCAAATCAATGCGACTTACTGCTGCAAATTCTGCAGTAAGCACTGGACCCCTCAAATCAATGCTACTTACTGCTGCAAAGTCTGCAATAAGCACGACAGTTCTCCTCAGCCCAAGCGCGGTAGGACGGCGCAGTGCAGGCTCCGCTCTCATAAGTCGCGCAGTCTGGTAGCTTGTCCACACACGGCGGGGGTTGAGTCGGCAAGGCTGCAAGTGTACATGGAACAGCATGATGTTTAGGAGATAAGATCTAGATTTCACTGGTTTGGTTACACAAAATTTGTTACAAGAGAGCAGTAAACGTTGAATATTGATCAACAAGCTGCTTGCTTCAAAGGAGCAAAGGAGAATAAATAACTGAAGGCTGTTGACGAAGGGAAAAAAAGAGATATAAATAACAGGAGGACGGAGGAAATGAACTTGTTATTTTTGTTTTTATTCATTTTTATTCATTTTCATCATTATTAGAATTATTATTCTTATTCTTATTATCATTATTATTATTATTATTATTAGTAGTAGTAGTAGTAGTAGTAGCAGCAGCAGCAGCAGCAGCAGCAGCAGCAGCAGCAGTAGCAGTAGTAGTAGTAGTAGTAGTAGTAGCAGTAGCAGTAGCAGTAGCAGTAGCAGTAGCAGTAGTAGTAGTAGTAGTAGTAGTAGTAGTAGTAGTAGTAGTAGTAGTAGTAGTAGTAGTAGAATTATTATTATTATTATTATTATTATTATTATTAGTAGTAGTAGTAGTAGTAGTAGTAGTAGTAGTAGTAGTAGTAGTAGTAGTAGTAGTAGTAGTAGTAGTAGTAGTAGTAGTAGTAGTAGTATGAAAAGCAGTAGTAGTGGTTATAGTATTTTTTCACAAATATGATGAATTGCTCCTATATGAAAATGTTTTTATTTTCATTTTACAAAAAAAAAATAAAAATAAAATAAAAGACAAACAAAATAAAATACTTTCTTCGCAGCAGAACACTATTAACCTATTACATTCTAAGACCCCTTTCTTTGAACAATTAACACTTCTTTTCATTTCCGGCTAATCTTCGAAATGTTTGCTGATTAACTACCTTTACAATAACTTGTTTAAAAAAAAATCAACTCGAATTCGTCTGTAAATACCGTGTTCTTTTTTGTAACGCATTTCGTTCAAGTAATTTATTTAACTATCTGCTTTCAGATCCTCCTGTTCAGCGAGATTTCAATGTCTGAGCCCATTCCAATGTCTCTAATTTACTTCACGTGTAAGTTTTACAATCTCTAAGTCCCGAACAAAATACACACTGTTGAATTTGAAGGCCCATTCTCTCGCGAGTTTGTTATCCCGCTTGACTTCCTGTTGCTGCCAAATGCGAACATGAAATGTCATTTCCTGATTGTTCCCCCTGAGAACGATTTAGAATTGTGTCCTCGCCCTAGAAATGTTTTCTGCTTTACTAATGTAAGAAAAGCTGATTTCGGGAGATACGGCTTGCAATGTCATTCTGACCTGAAGATTTTTTTTATTAATTAGATAAGTTTAAGCATAACAAGAAATATGTTTTTAATCCCTTCCAGTTACAAATCGGGCTTATCACCCTTACTTTTTAGCAACGCGAACTACAACATTAAATATATATATATATATATATATATATAAATAATACATAAATATAAATATATTTACTTATAATTGGAAGAATAACATAAATATTAATATGAACCATTAGCTCAACCGTGGGAGCTTCTAATACTAGCAGTAAAAAACTTTAAATAAGAGCGGAGGACATAGAAAAACCTAGTACTCAGCTCGAAATACATGCGTAGTTTGACCTAAAAGTATGAGGTACAATCTTTTGGGGCTATTTTATATATATGTATATACATGTATATATATAAATATATATATATATATATATATATATATATATATATATAAGAAGAGATAGAAAGAAGAGGAAGATATATATAAACATCAAGTTCACTTCCCTATCAAACCATTTTTAATCAACATTCGAATCTTAGTACTGTTGGAAATGAGGTTTTCACAGAGAGTTATCTAACATAATATGAAGTCTTTGTCTTTGCCAACATATAAAAGCAACAAAAAAACCGTCAGTAAAACGATTTTGTAGTAGAATTTTATTTTTGTCCATTTATTTGCAGCCTTCTTTGCAATCTTTATATGACTTGAATTATATCAACCCTCAAACAATCGTATTAGCACCAAGGCTAGAGAGGTTATGTTCCCAATTTCAGTTCTAGGTCCTATCGATTGTGTTTATAATGCTATTCAATATGCTATGCTTTGGTCCTATTTTGAATATGACTGTCTAGTTAAGGGAAAATCTTGCAATCTTCCGTTTTGTAAGAAACTTTTTTCGAACCATTATGCTCATCAAGAGTGAGAGTTCACTAGATTACTCAAATCTTCTATAGACATCGTTTTTGTTTAAGTTTAACCTTTAGTGGTTTATTCCAGGTTATAGTATTTATAACATAATAGTAAAATGTACATGGTTATATAGAAAATATCAATAGCTTTTCTTAATGCGCACATTCATGTAGCATTCATAAAACAATTAGTTATTTTGATATCAATGATAAATGTAAGTGAATTACGAAGACAATGACGCAACCTGCGTATTAGGTGTTTTTTAACGCGTGCCTTAAAATACTTCCACATGTTACTTTTAGTGAATTAAGTGATATTTTTGTAGAAATCTCTCTGTGCATAATTCTCAGAGCTGCACAAACTGATTTTTTTTTGTATAGAAAACAATGCGAACCGAACTGTATTGTCTTGTTAAAGAAGCAAGTGTATCAGTCGTGTATTGTTACACCTCAAAAAATCTAAAAACCCGTTATGACTGTTGATAGATGGATGCCAATATTTTTATGTTATTGTTATAATGGGTCGGTTATATGAAGGGCACCTTAAGTTAGGCGCGCTTTTAGTATCGGTACATTAACATTGATTTTTAACGATTGCCTTTTTAAACTCATTTAGAGAAACCAGCTTGATATTTTTTATATTACTTGATATGTAATACCGCTTTGTGGCTTGTAAAGAAAGAAAATTAATGTTCGTGCCTGAAATAAGCGATAGTTTGACTTCTTCTTTAGTTTGCAATTGTTTCTATCGAAACAACCTAAACTAATTACATCATTACTTACCCTCCATACGTTTCAGCGTTCTATGTTCTTTTTCTTTTTTTCTTTTGCTATACAGGCACAGCAATAGGAAAGACAATAGATGATTAAAGCACTGCACTGTCTCCCGGTAGGAAAGTCCGTTGAAAGAGGCATATTATAAAAATGACCCCTCGATTTTTAAAATTTTTTTTTAACGTTTTATTTTGTACTTTTGATGTTGCAGAAAACAAATTTTCTCTCCCATATTAACACATGGTTTAGAATAACAAAATGCTTTTCAGTAAATGTCTAAAAAACAAACAAACATTTAAAAAAAACGGACATAAAAATAAAAGCGTTCATTTCAGGTTTAACTGAAGAAAAAAAAAACAAATGACGTCAATTTCCTTAATCATTTCTAGTTACTGGGTCTGAACAGTTTAATAATATGATCATGGTGCCTCGAAATCAACAGTGTTCAAACTGCTTTTCAAACAACAATTTAGAGCTAAATTTATCTTACTGATTATTATAGATTGGGAGTAAAAATCTCCACTGGAGCAGCGGGTAAGAGATGACGACATTTTGATTCCTCGTGTTCTCAGATTATTTAGAACCTACGGTCTCATCACACTCTATCTCCCTATTCTTCAAGTTTAGATCTAATATTAATTCATATGGACATACTCTAGACTCATTTCATTTCATTCTTGACCTTTACCAACCCGTGCAAACAATTTCTAACTGTTATTTCCCCATCAACCTTTGATGATATCTCGGGAATAAATAGTCGAAAGTGAAAAGAAACCTGGAAAAAATTTTGAAATTTTCTTAGGTGGGTGGCATTGTTTTTTAGGTGTAATGTAACGGAATCTCCATCTCGTCGGTCTAAAAAAATATTTCACCTTATGTATCACTCTAAAGCAAGGTTTAAGAAATTTTGATGAAAAGGTCAAAGGATTTCCTCATCAATCTCTTGTATAACAGTGTAGCGATAGCTATGGGGATGATTTTATATTGTGAAAGTTCACAGTGGCAGAGAAAAAAGGGTAAAAATATATGTGACATGGTAAAGGTATCCCACATGCTAAATTTTGAAGCATGTCATTATGCCAATTGTGAAAGAAAGGAGCTAGCAAGCTAAAGAAAATTAAAAAGGTAAATTGATGTTTGATTTGAAAATTAAAAAGCCTTTGTCATCTCCATAAATTCCCTTCTGGATAGTTATAATTACATTTATCGATGAATGCTACAAACGCTTTGGGTAGACTTGTTTTATCATTGCCGACAATACTTAAAACGGATGGCTGAACATAAAGCAGACAAATTATCTCAGAGAACAAATTGCTGCATGTGCTGCCCAAATCCATGACATACCATTTAGACATCTTCAGGTTGGTTATAAGATGAATGGTGAATCACAAGTTTTATACACCTGTTATTCCAAAGCATACTCTATCAGGACAGATAGAATAACGTTATTTTATAGGTAAAAGGAGGACCATTTCACGATTTAAACTAATTTGAATATGTTCACCTGTCTTAATCACTAGCTTATTATCTGCAACCCATAAAAACATAATTTGTGGAAATTTCCAAACACTCAATGCCTTTCCAACTATATTTCTAAAAGACTTCCTCAAGAAAGACACCTTTGATTTTAATTTTTTTACTATTTTACTTTATTGCCCTAAACCGCATAACGTAGTCCCTTTTCTCCATTTTGATTGGATCAATTCTTTTCTTCATGTCTTTGCATGGAGGCGTGCACTTTTGGTATAAAATTCAGGTGAAAAAAGTTGTGCACTTTTGCTTTAAAATTCAAATTAAAAAGTTAATTAAATTTTAAAATTTAAAATCTTTTTATGTCTTCTTTTAATATCATTGTCTTGTATATTTTTTTTAAATTAGAAATCATAGCCTTCCATATCTAACATGCGTTTAAAAAGATCATAAAACAGATCTGGAAAGCTCAGAATGCACGATGTTATGCATACTTAACATAACCATATGACTGAGCAATGATGAGGATTAGAATAAGAATCACTCTCAAATTTATTTTGCCAACGATATTTTTTATAACCACACCCACCAACATTTGCACCAATACCTTCATTTCATTCGGAATAAAACATGAACATGTAATACAGCTATAACATCTCTTCTTCTCTTACACAAAGTAAAAATATCTTAATCAAGTTCTATGTTTTCTTCCAATAGGAAACCTTGAGGCCTTCACATGATTGCTTTCTTTTAGCTATGGGAGAAAGTTCATTAGAAAAAATTGATTAAAAAAGCAAGTACATTAATTTTCAGGAGAACGAAGATTGAGGTGGAGATATTTTTCCAGCTTAGGGTAATGGAGCGATAAAAGAAAAGCAGATAGCAGAACATAAAAGCTAAACAAAATTATAATATTTAATATAATTTCAGAAAGAATCTGTAACTTTTTTTACTTATTTGCTTGCTTTTTTTCTCTAAAATTATTGCATGAATTTTGTCCTTAAATGCTAACTACAGCCATTTGTGTCAATGCCTCATAAAAGAAACATAAAAAATAAGGTGTAGATTTGTCGTTAATTATTTGATCTATAATCGAACATTATCTTTCAAATTAATCATCATTTTTTCAAATATTTAGTTCATATCAAGCCATGTGTGCATTAAAACTTTTCTTTTGGCACAAAGGGCTTGGATATGTGGTCAAAGAGAAAGAGAGAGAGCGTGTGTGTGTGTGTGTGTGAGAGAGAGAGAGAGAGAGAGAGAGAGAGAGAGAGAGAGAGAGAGAGAGAGAGAGAGAGAGAGAGAGAGAGAGAGAGAGAAAATGAGGTGAATGTGCAGAGATCAATAGATCTGAAATATGAATTGCAATCCTAATTCATGGAACAGATTCAGCAAATTACGGATCGTATAACATTATTTGGAAGTTACGAAAGCAGTTTTTTCCTTCCGATTTATAATTTCATAAACAGATATTCAGGGTTGCTTGAAAAACGCCCAGTTTTCGCCGGTTATGTTTTGTTTTGTTTTTTTTTTATTAGTCCCAATGTTTTCAAGAATGAAAAAAATAAATTGATTAATAGGGCAGACTAAATCAGATAACATCAGAACCCTAGTTTCATTATTTTGGCTTTTAAATAAAATATTTTTAATACACGTCGAGAATGAAATGAGGTTAAGATTTTCTATATATTCTTGGCCTTGCGGTTTTCAAGTAAAATGTAGTGTGCAAGAAAAAAAATTAATGAAGATGAGTAAAAACAACGATTTTAACATAAATGACAGTTGGGCGGGCAAAATGCTGGAAGGGAGAATGGCTAACCGATTATTTTGTGGTAAATCACAAAATTGTTTTGATCTTTTTTTTTTTTTTTTTTGTTGCTTTTCAAACGTGAAAGTGAGTTTCGCACCAAAGAAGAATGAATAAATTTTTTATTTGTTTTTTATTTTTATTCCATTCAGCCTCACTGTGTGCCTGCTTCAATTACCACAACCATTGACATAGTGTAGAATGATATAACTCCCAACGACCTACGACAGAGATACCTTAGGCCATCACTCAAGCACCACACATAGTCGTTACTCACGCTTGCAAAAGCCGCAGGTAGCCTCACAATTTTTCTGGGCCCAGCTCAGATAAACACCAGAACATGCGTCCGAACCGTAGTTCTTGCAGTTGTCGATTGCATCTTTGCAAGCTGGGAACAGATAGAAATAAGTCAGTAAAGTATCCATGAAATTGTGGCATTACGTTTCTAATTAAAAGTGGTTCATGTTCTGATAATGGGATGCATGAAACCAAGTGAAACAAATATAAAAATAACTAAGAAAATGAGAACATTTAAAAATGGCAAAAAAAGACAAAATTGAAAAAAATATATATAAATTTGCATTTTTTGCGGAAAAAAGGACAAAAACTAATGTCAGTAAGTTGTAATACATACTGATCCAAAAGAGGGGGAAAAAGTCATGATGGAATTTAGTGCGACAAATCCTGTAAGAATAAGCAATTAGAAATTACATCTAAACAAGAAAGCGCAATTTTAATTTCCAACGTTATAAATTACCTGGTGTTTTTTCATCAATTATTTAAACTCATGGGTCAAATACTTGCGGACAGAGAGTGGTAGGATCCTTATGATCAAGGGGGTAAATTTATAGGTCAATCTATCACTCTCTGATCCTAAACGTTAACCGCCTCCACCACAAGGCATTGATAATACAGATGAAAAGAGAAACAAGAAACAATAATGAATTGCCACTGAAGTTATACACCAATAGGTATATGAAAGGTAGCGGGTGCGTCCCTGTCGGATGAAAAGTTTAACTATAGTTGGGGTGTCTCTCTTAAAGCATGAAGGAAGCGAATCTGTAAAAATAAGTCATTTTAATGAACAAAAATTATTTTTTAACTTTATGGAATGTTTTTATAGAAGTTATAATGACAAACATTAAAATTTTAAAGTAACCATGTATGCTTCAATATAATTCTGTGAATGGCTGGCTTCTCTGTTGTCAAATATGTGAAACATTTTCAAACATCAGCAATATCAAATGAAACTCACACCAAGAACAACTGTCCGTGTCGCGAGCGTTCAAAACTTTAAGTTAAGTTCAACTAATCGACAAGAACCATGATATCTTGACAAAAGTAAGAGTCCTATACCTGGATCGTAACCTCCAGGCAACGTTGGTCTGGGTGTGGTGGGAACAGCTTGGGTAGGCTGGCCGAACGACAGCTGGAACTGGGCATCAGCGCATCGGGCCAGAATCTGGAGACAAACTACCAGAGCCAAAGCCAATTTTGAGTTGCTTCCATTGGTCTGCATGTTGTTTACCTTTAGCTCGCACTTAAGCTTTAAGTAA
This sequence comes from Elysia crispata, assembly GCA_033675545.1. Taxonomy (NCBI): domain Eukaryota; kingdom Metazoa; phylum Mollusca; class Gastropoda; family Plakobranchidae; genus Elysia; species Elysia crispata. The sequence goes on along the minus strand of JAWDGP010001700.1, from coordinate 49,999 downwards.
TCTATTCAAAATATGACTTGATGTCTTTAAAGCTTGGTGAACGTTAAGAGGGGTTTTTCTAGCCTAATTTAAAGAGTTCGTTATGCGAGCTAAAGGTAACAAAGACCAACGCAGTGCTCTAAAGTTACACGTAGTGGAAAGGCACTGTGTTAGACATGTGGCTTAAGTAAGACTTTGGATTTTCTCCATTATATAAGCAATCTGGGCTTGGATCTTTTGCAGGGTGCTATCTGTTTATTCCGCAAAGCTGTCCGAAGTTTGGCGACCCGAAATGTCACGTGCAACGTGCTGACCTGTCCATCTTACTGTCTACCCTAGGCAAAATCACATGTGACAGACAGGATGCGAATCTCTACCTTTGCACAAGGTGTTTAACCTTATGGGATAAGTTTAAATCCATAAACTTTTAATATAGCAAGCTCTCCAAATGCTCTTTTCCTCCTACCGAAATGAGTTCCAATAAGTAGAGAAGATAATTTAATAAAGCTTAATATTTTTATTAACTCTTTATGTTGACTCGAGGTGTAATTTAATGACGCCAATCTATAAAAGTGGGAGGGATTGTTTGAGATCTGTGATGAACTGGATCATAAATAGACGCGCTTAATTTTATTTTATTCATGACTCTATTGTTCACAAGCAGTCACCTGAGTGTCTGAGGTGTCAGCAGCAGGTCGAATCTATTGTAACAGAACTCATAAACCACTTTTGAGATCCTTTTGTGTCTTGTGTAATCATTAAAAATCTTTCAAGCACACTTTTCAGCGCGTTCTCCCGCTACACAGAAATGTTAAGTGACCTTGAAATCCAACAAAGCAATAACAATTGTTTCTCAAAAGGTGGGAGCGTTAAATGTCGATCAACTGACCGGAAGCGGCAAACGGAAGTAAGGTTTACCCAAACTGTTAGGTAATTATAAACTCTAAACACACTATAACGATAAGGAATGCGCTGATTATACCGGATGTGGGCGGGTAGCAAATCATTATGGATAGTTGGAGCCATGACCTGTACATACTCTGTTAAAAGGAGATTTAACAATCTAGAACATAATTGCCTTTTTCTTTTACCTTATTATCTTCTTCTAAACTTACTCATCCTCCAATGTCTTCACTTCTTTTCCACTGCAAACACTCCTACTCCTTCACTTCTTATTCCGTATATCTGTCTTCTTCCTCATCTTTGTTTTTTTCGAGTTTTTTTTCGCCCACATATCCTCTTCACTAACGCCTTCCATTTCTTTATTCTTTGCCTCCTCAAAATCTATTTTCTTCTTGTACTCCTTCTCTCCCATCACGTTACTGTGGTTTTTTATTATATTTTTTGTTGTTCTTCATCTTGTTTTTGTTCATGCTGTTGTTGTTGTTCTTTTTGTCCCTGATCTTGTTCTTGTTCCCACCCCCCCCCCATCCTTGTCCTTACTTTTTCTTACTATTTTTCTTGTTCTTCCCCTTCCCCTTTTTTTTTTCTTCTTCTTTTTTTTTTCTCTTCTCCTCTTCTCTTCTTGTTCTTGTTCTTGTTCTTGTTCTTATTGTTGTTGTTGTTGTTATTGTTGTTGTTGTTGTTTTGTTGTTGTTGTTGTTGTTGTTGTTGTTGTTCTTCTTCTTCTTCTTCTTCTTCTTCTTCTTCTTCTTCTTCTTCTTCTTCTCTATTCTTTGTCTCCTACATCTTCTTCCTTAAATTATCTTCTTATTCTCTTTTTCTTATTCTTCTAACATTTCCTTCGTTTACTACCACCACTATTACCATTGCTCGTACTATTACAACTACTACTACTACTGCTACTACTACTACTACTACTACTACTACTACTACTACTACTACTACTACTACTACTACTACTACTACTACTACTACTACTACTACTACTACTACTACTACTACTACTACTACTACTACTACTACTACTACTACTACTACTACTACTACTACTACTACTACTACTACTACTACTACTCGTGCTTCTACTACTACAGCTACTACTACTACTACTACTACTACTACTACTACTACTACTACTACTACTACTACTACTACTACTACATCTACTACTGCCACCACTCCTAGTTTTGAGAGACATAAACAAACGAAGAACTAAAATTCAGTAGATAATTTTCTTATTTTTGATGCAGAATATTAATTAAGAAACGTCAGAAAATTTTTATTTTATTATCTTAGAAATGATTAACATTAAAATAATCACTTGAATTGAAAGGCTTCGAAAAAGCGAAGTAGACGCGCGTTTTTTTTTTTTTTTTGTTGAATATTTAAAATCCTCTCTATTGTGCTAATGAACAAAGTTACTCTTTTTACCCTAATTTGAATTATGCTCCAAATATTTTTTGCACCAGATGTTTTCCCGGAAGCAAAAGATAGAACGACGTGTCTCAAAAATTTCCATGTAACAGCTTGTTAAAGGCGCATTATAGACCTCGTGCGTTCAGACGAACTTAATGAGGATCTTTGCTGCAAATATCATTGTCACACGATCAACCTGAC
>JAWDGP010001700.1:0-42500 GCA_033675545.1 Elysia crispata | reverse complement strand
CTCTCTCTCTATATTTCTTTATCTCTCTCTCTCTCTCTCTCTCTCTCTCTTTTTCTCTCCCGCTCTCTCTCTCTGGCTTCAATATTGTCTTTTATTGTCCTGTTTACAGAAACAATTAGCTTTCAGTGAAACAAATGATTGGTATGACTAAACAAAATCTTCAAGACCGCTTCACCTTAAATCGAGGCACAAGCTTAAATATTCCATCTGTCTTTTACAATAAAAATTACTCTCGAATTTCTTTTAATGCCTTACTTTAACTTTCTACATTTTCAGGTTACAAATCAATAACCAAAGTCCTCCATCGAAAAGGGAAGTTGGATCAACATAAGAGCCGATTAAGCGTTTTCAACTTAAGCTTAAAAAATGAAGATATTAAGTTTAGAAAGCTTTTGTACAAATCAAAATAAATCAAACATTTTTTAATTAATGTTTATCTCTTACATCATAAATATAAATTAATACTGTTTTCTCTGTAAAGTTATATTTTCCATCATTTGATGCATTTCTCAAAGTTCCTTGTATTATTAGAGAAATAGATTAAAGAAGGTATAGTTGTAGTGATACAGAAAGAAATAAGAATCGAAAGAGCGAGAGAAACAGAGTGAGAGAGAGTGAGATCGAGAGAGACAAAGAGAGAGAGAGAAAGAGAGAGAGATAGAGAGAGGGAGAGAGACGAGAGAGAGATAAGAGAGAGAGAGAGAGAGAGAGAGAGAGAGAGAGAGAGAGAGAGAGAGAGAGAGAGAGAGAGAGAGAGAGAGTAACAGAGAGATTGAACTAATTATGTTGAAGGGGGAGTGGGCGGGAAATACGTCTTAAGATGTTTCCTCTCGTAGAGAGTAATCAACTGTGGGGTGAAAGTCCTGACCGGAAGTCTGATAGGGTCCCGATGGACCACTTGACATCATTCAGTGCTGCGCTCGAACTGCGTTTGTACTTTTGTATTTCCAGATTTGCTCTTAGTCATTGATTTGGGAGAAGTAAAACAAAAATTATCCTGTAGCAGATGAAATTTATCAAAGTAACTTAGGACGAAAGGATAGTTACTTGAAGATGCTTTGCCTATGACTGGTAATAAAAAGGGCCCTGCGTTTAAATTGTGTACAAAAGAATGTTATTGTACCAGTATCATAAAATCATCTTTAATAAAATGTAAAGCTGCTTGCTTGTTTGAAATACTGTATTCTAAGATCAGCCAGCATCTTACTGCCTGTATTGTGTCCTGTCACATAAAAAATATTACTTTTTGTTCAACTTATATTGACTTCAAAATTTTCGTTTTGTGCAGCTTTTTTAGAAATCACCTGACCACGACACACTAAAACAGTTCGGTAAAACGCAGGCCTAAATTTTCAGAATGATATTACCAGCACGACATCTCGTAAAAGGAAAAGCTGGATCAATTAAAAATACTATATTGTTTTATAACGATTCAGGACAAGTGGTCATAATTTTCTGCCCCAGACATAGTGCTAAAGAAAGTAATTGATCATTCATACTCATGCTGGGAAAATTTTCCTTAAGCCACTCCTAATATCTAGATTTACCATCGCCAATAATTAATATATAAAAATAAATAGAAATATCACACACCCACATTCCGTCAAACAGTTTGGGTCTGTTTCGATTTTAGTCTGGTATTCCTCTCTCTAGTATTCCTCTGTCTTTTGTTCTGAACCCTTCTTTGAAAATTATCATGCACTCACTACATTGGAAGAATTTTCTATGCATTTTTTTTCTTTCTTTTTTTATTATTGCATTCTTTTGTTCTTCTGTGGTTTGTTACTCTGGCTAAACATTGGCACGTACAATAGCAAAGTTCGTGACTGTGATAGCCTATGAAGCCAGGTCTCTTATTATTTGATAAAAAAACTTTCCAGACAAGTAAATTATATATACCAAGATTTGTATGAGAGCTTTTACTATGATATGATAGAATACATTCTGATTAAGCAAGAGATGATCTTTGATGCTTTTCATACGGTCGTGTGAAGTGAAAACAGAGAAAAGTGTCCCGAACTCTCTTATCATTATTTGAAAGACTAAGAGCAGACAGTCTTTCCTTAAAATCTGATCCCAGTGTGGTCACAATATAAAGCAACAAAATAATATTCCTACGTGTATAAGATAATTTACCTTAGAATGAACAAAATACAGGGTGCCATGCCACAGCCCTCTGGAATACTGTATCCAGTAGGCCATGGCCATGCTCTTTATAACATCTGTAGTCCATACTACAGTCTTTAAAAAGTTGATGAATGAGATAGTGTTCTTTAACACTTAATGTAGTCATCATTATTTAAGCTCTGCATGCCGAACATATGATACGTAGCAAGAAATAAAAGATGAATTAGAGCAGTAACAAAGCGATTTGACTTGCACTATTACTCACATTGACTCAGCTTGGAGAGAAAAGTGAAGCACTCCAGAGAACTCTGACCGTGCAGATTTCTACCTTAAGCAAACCACGAAGGAGATATTTAAATGCTTTCATTGTGAAGCTACAGAGCAGTGACCCTTTTTGTCTAGATGCATTCTAGAATCAGAGCAAACCTTTTTTTAAAATCATTTTATAATTTATGTCTGGATCTTTTAAAATTTTATAACGAGGGTCTAAGTTTGGTTTCATCTAAGCAACCTTATTGGCAAATACTGAATACTATGCTCTAAACTTGTTTTTCTACACCCTATTCTGTACTGAGGACTTGTTTTATAATATGATAAAAATTGTTGACATATCTTGTTAATTCATACTCGAAATTTCAATTACAGATCTAGGTCTTTTTCTACCTTGGTCTATATCTGATAAATTATTTATAAAACTGGCTCTTAAACAAAATACGTGGTTATATCTCGATAACATAAGCTCAGCATTTTTGCATTTGGAAAAACCTGAACAATGCTGTAAAGATTCGATCTAGCGTTCTATACTGTAAGAGAAGTTTGGCCTTTGTTTCTTCTAAAAAATCCAATTATGGTTCTATATCAGAAAAAAAAAAACCCAGTCAAACAACAATAATGGCTTGGACAGAGGAAGCTAGATCAGGCCTAAGTATCTGAAGTCTCAAATGGTGATAATAAAATATTCAGATTAGCAGAAGCCAACGCAAATTTGGATCTAGCTTGACACCGACACGTAGGTCGAAATACAGCCAAAAAAAGGAAGGTAATTTCCTTCGGGCGTTAAATATATATTATATATTTATTTATCTATATATAAACAAAACTTGTGCCCTCTTGTAGTATGCCTATAATGTGATGGGTCAAGCTTTAAAAAAAACACTGCCCCACATGTAGGTCGTACATTTCTACACGTTAAAACTCTTAAAACATTATCATATGACTTTAAACACAAAGGTCATTGAGAATTATTTCTTTGTAAGTCAATTTTCGTTTCGAAAAATTTCTTATCAGTGACAATTTATTCGAATAATCAAAAATCTGCGAATACGTCAGACTCTAAAAAATTTTTTTTTTTCAAGTTGATAAAGAAAATTGAAAAATAGAACATCAGACCATGAAAAATTTTGTGATTTCATAAAGAAAAGTGAAAAACAAAACAATTCAAACAAATCAATCAACCTTTGTCGTCCTTAAAATTAGGGTGCCCTTCGCTAAACCAGATTACCTTGGCATTCCGTTGCAAATAATGGGGTCTTGAAATATAATGCTCCGACCAATTATAAATGTTCGTGCGTGTCCAATTTGGACGAAAATTAGAGGCCAAGTAGAGTTACAAAGAAATTAAACAAAAAAAAAAACAATACAAAAAAGGAAAGGATGTAGAAATTATGTTAACAATTTTGCCATTTTCAATGTTTCGTTTTCCTGAATATTAACTCGCAAGAAGATTTGTTTTTTAAAACGGCGGATAGCTTGATTTGTTTTCAAACTACTAATTTATTCTGCATCATCCTATATGGATAAAAAAAGCAACCAAACAAAAACAAAGAGCTAAACGCACTAATTATGTATGTAAAAGATGACCGGCTTGCACCCAGAACTTCCATTTTTTTAAACCGCTTACAGTTACATAAGCTTTGTTCGCCTGAATCGAATGTGCAAATTCTATCGTAGTCTACCCTAATGTAACCACGCTTGCATGGATGTCTCAAAAGAGTTATTCTCGTACAGATTTGAAATGACAGATTATTCCAGGGAGGATTCAAGCTGAAGGTGGATGACCAAAAAAATAAATAAAATACAGAAGAAAGAAAGGAAAAGAGAACTGACAAAAAAGTAAAATAAAAACGACCAGACAACACGAAGGGATTTCAACATTACAGGAAAAGAATTTCAAGAATTTGTATTTAGATATCATAGATAACTTAGGAAAAACAATATTGTATATTGAACCTGGCTTTTCGAAAAATATTACTATCTCAAAAGAATTTTATATCAAGCAGTCAACATGAACTTCCCCATTTTTTATATCAGTCTGTCTGTATTCAGCTCTGTATCTGTCTGTATGTCTGTATGCATGTCTGTCTGTGTCCCTCACTCCCTCTCTCTGAGTATATCTGCCTATTTTGTATCGATATTGATCTATCTCTCTATCATTCATTTATTTATCAGGCTATATGTTTACTTCGAGTCAATTTATCTGAAAAAAAATTTTTTTTAAAAGTTTTTGTTGGGAAATAACCAGAAATCCATTATATTTTAAGTAAGAGTGTCCTAGAAAATAAGAGAAGTAAAACAAGTCATGAAAAGGCATTACGTTATGAATAATATTTGTAACAAGATAACTCTGCAATAAGGTGACTCTCGACGATTTGGTCATGTTATTTACAGTAACGCTGACTAGATTTGTCACTGTCTGCAGAACATAAACATAGCGGAGCCGCACAAAGAATTGGGGTCAATGGCAAACGCTGACCCTTCCGTGTCCAGATCAGACTGGTTTCACCAACTTGGTCAGGTCTTGTGGGAGACGGGCACAAGAACTTCGTGTTAAGATTTATTTTTGTTTGCGTCCTTTTCTGGAACCACTGAGACAGCAATGATGTTGAGAGTGGTCTTTGTCTCGGAGCGGAAGATAAGAATGAACTAAAAACAAATACAACACCAAAAAAGAGAAAGAAAAAAAAACATGACCCTGAAACATCATTCTTGAAAATACAGAAATCGTAGTACAATCATTTGGAGGTAATTTGAGACGGAAATAAAAGAACAACTCATTGTAATTACATAATCAAATGAAATAAAAGTTTAGTTGGAAACGTCTCTTCAGTTTACATTTATAGTACATCAAAAACAGATTACCAATATTAGAGAGTAATTTTGATTTAAACCATTCTTTGTTATAGAGTAAACAATTGAAACTGCTATCGGATCTTTTAACACATCAAACAAATTCTCATCCCGTACTAAGCAATTGAAGGCATGAAGATCTAAAACTAAACCCAGCGATGATGTGTTTCGAATCCCAATGTAGCTCAAAAGTGTTGAACGACTTATATATTGGCAAAGCATGAATGGGAAATTACCTGATCCCCGATAAACAAGTATTTTATTAGGCATGGTAGTCAATAACCGAATGTAAAGAAAATTGCATACTTCCTGTTGCGCACAAATCTTAACTTGCACTAAATTAAAAAATATCTTTTAACGAGATAATAATACTCTTATATGCAGTATAATTTGAAGGATCCTGTGCGCAAATCAGCCAGAATATTCGCATCTGAAATTGTCTTAAGCAAAACTGGTAATAATATGTCTGGGCATATTAGAAGAGTTGTCACATATAAATGATTTCACATTGGAAATGACGTTTACAAGCTGCATGAAAGTCGGTTATCCACCTATTCAGGTTCTAGAACCTATTAGATTTGTGGCTTCGTCGACTCGGTTTCGTCCCACAAAATGTAAAGGATATCACAATGATTTGGCCTTTATCTATAAATCTTTCACAGTTTTTTTCTTGCAAGACAGAATGGCAATCTTATGAATTCCCAAAAGTTAATTACACCTATCTAAAAGATGGTTTTACAATTATCAGATAAAATGACATAAGAGCTAAACTCTGTGAAATGCGATTTATTGAACAATTGCATAAATACTACTACTACTACTACTACTACTACTACTACTACTACTACTACTACTACTACTACTACTACTACTACTACTACTACTACTACTACTGCTACTACTACTACTACTAGTAACAGACTCAGGTGCAAGACTTATTTTGTCTCACAATCTTAAGCGGTAAATATGCCCCCTGACGTCCTTATGGTGATTGACCCGTGTATGTGTCCTTGTAGCAACCTTATGCAAGCGTTGCGACTTACTTAACATAGGTGAAACGGATGGAATTCTAATTTGTACTCGCTTTTGCGAACATTTCAAGCCTATGTCTAAACATTAATTTTTGTTCAAGGGGTCATCAAGTTTGTTCTGGTATGGGGATTCTTGGTTTATGTCTATGGAGAGGAGACGCTAGGTCTCTCTTTAACTTTGAGCAAATACTCATTTTCGAAATGGGTGATATGTCACCGAAGGGAATAAATGTCAAGCAAGTATTTTCTTAAAATTATCAGGTTTGGAAATTAGTAAGACGTTTGAAGTATTTTTAAAACCTTTCTCATCGGTAATGCTTTATTTATTTATATTTTTATGCAGCTAATCTTTCCTCCTCCCAAAGGTTCATTTCGAACTAGCTAAGTACTCAGCTTCCGTAGGTGGGAATTTGTGGATTTTTTTATGCATCACTTAATTTACATCCAATGGCATCATGTGAATAATGGACGTTTGCTGAGATTAGATGAGTTAGATAAACATAAATATGCACTTTCCAAAATAAATATTGCTCAGCTATTGTTATTAAGTTATTTTGTAATTGAATTATTTTGCCACAATTTGATTTAGTTGCTGCTGTTATTTCCTTTACTTTTACGACGACAATTTAAAAAAAAATATTTATAGGACAACTTATCTGCTAAAGAAAGAAATTTTTTTTTTATAGGTTTTCAATGAGAAGGTGGTTTTTAGATATGTTTATGTCATCATGTGGTTGCCACTTCTAAGCTTTCGTATAAATCTTACAGAAATATATTGTTAAATGTACCAACCTTGGTTCAGTGTCAATTTTAGCATTTTTTTTTTAATAAGTCAGTGAAAATTTAGACTTTGCAGCTCGAGCTACATATGAATTATATCAATGATGATTCTCAGGTCGTCGATAACCTATTTTGGCAGAGAATTACATATAACCGCTGACCACAGAGATCTGGGGCATATAGAGAGACAACAGTACAAAAGCATTACTTATAAATGTCAATGGCTAGTAATTCAGGTCAATTCTACATCATTATTGTGGAACTTTGAAATTTTTAAAGAAATTTAATTTAAAAAAATTATAAATAAAAAATCTGCAAAGTAAACAAGACAGACGAACACAAATAAAAAGAGAAAATTGATTCAACCATTAGCCAATTTATTGTTGAAAAATAGGAAGATTTGATCAATTTCATATCTTCTTATTAATCACAGCGGACAATTTTCGCTGATAGATGGCATATTCTACAAAGCTACGGAAACACTTAAAGGTAATTTCCCCCGACATGAATTTTGTATTAAGTTTTCATTGCTTTCGACCTTTTACTAGATGCTAGAAACATTATTATTGTATACAACTGTATAATGGATATTTAAGCTAAAACTGTTTTCACCATATCACGTTGTTAAAAAGAAATACGGACAGGATATAGATTTATAGGATAAATGTAAGTGTAATTTTTCCCTCTTTAAAATTATGAGCTAAATGAATTAACCGGTAGGCAATAAAGTTCAACCTTTAAAAATCCTTGCGCCTTCTTGGTTTGGGTATAGATCAGTTTGTTGGTTATTTGAACTCAAAGTTTGCCATCTGTATAGAGTGTTATTGAGATTTAAGTTGTACTAAACTACACAGTAACACAATTCGTGTACGTTTCTTTAAGACACGGTGTGATGGTCAATTCTAAAAGCACAATACAGTAAAACAAACATTACCGTTCTGTAGGCCTATACAATAAAAGTTCACAACAGCTTAAAAATGCAAAACAAGATCTTTTCTTCTCTTTGATTCATTGAGAAAAAGAGCGCTTAATAGCTCCATTAATAGAGAATTTAAACATTGTAAAATCAGTTTTATGTTTCAAAATAATATTAGACACATTAGACAAAAAGCTTCATCTAGTTGACACTTCAACACTTATTCTTTTGCTATCCTGCTTTTAAGGTTGATGACAACTGTAAAACAAGGACTTAACAAAAATCATATTGGAAACCGAATATTATCACTTTTTGTGACTAACAAGCTGTCATAGAACATAACGTTTAACTTAGCAAATTCATGTCTACTGTTTACGTTTTTTCCCCAGTTTTCTGCAAATTCAGATTTGATCCTTTTACTCTTCATATACACTTACTAAACGGGGACTTAAGAATTGAGCAGAAATTTAAAAGCTACCGAAATCATATGATGTCAAAGACTTTTAAGCATCTCTTACAAATTTCATATTATAAATGAAAAAATAAGAAACATAATCAGGCATGCAATTTGAATATAATAAGATCTTCTAACCACTGTGAAAGAGAGTCGATCTAATATGGTATGAGCACGCAGTCAGATCATCGGCGCGGCACAGGTAAAGAGAAGGTGGACGGAGTAGAAATAAAAAAAAAATTAAAAAGTTAAGGTAAGGTTCTGAGTACGTTTAAAATTAGGCTACGACCTCGTAGGTCAGAAGAAATAGATGTGTGAAAACAAATTGGTAGTCCTTGGTGGGTCATCTAAAGGCCAGTTTAGGTCACTTGGAGGCCAGAACAATTTAAAGAAAAAGTGATGTGAGCGAAGTGAAATAAATACAGCGCTGCTTATCAGTAACAGACTGATGCTATATAGCTGGAGTTCCGTATCGTGACCATAGTGCAATTATGTCAAAAGTTAATGCCTTCCTGTGACTCTTTTCTTCCTCCAGCCCTATGTGAATCACAAGCCAGATCGATTGGTGACCGAAAGTGAGCTTTAAAGTCTACTGTCTGGAATATAAAGAAATACCTACCTATTTGACCCAACTTTTTCAAGAAACCAAATTCCAGACATTACTTGCACAATTTTGGTGCCACTTGTATTTTTTATTCGGTAGATAAATTATAGAATATATTGTTAAAAAAGAACACCTTGCTTATGATTGAAGCTAAGAAACCATAATTGTAAGAATATTATCTAACAAATAAACTAAACGAATGTATGGGAATAAACCTTTCCATTACATTCCTCCATCTCGCTTGGCTGTGCCCCCTTTATAGCTTCAAAATTTTTTATAAGTTTTGAAATCTTGGAACTGTATTTTTGTTTCCAAAAAATTTTCAAGAAGTAGAAGAGGAATTCATATTTTCATTACACATCAGACACACAAACAACTTAATCAATACTATTGCCAGCAGATACTATGACACGAAAAAAAGATAAATACTAGGGTCTATATAATTTATATTATATGTATATATATATATATATATATATATATATATATATATACATATAGTCATACCCGAAGAGAGCGGAGGACAAGCGACACCTTTTTCCTCCGTTTGAAACACCAGTGTCGTATAAAGAGAATTTAAGGTAAAATCTTCTATATCTATCTATCTATCTATCTATCTATCTATCTATCTATCTATCTATCTATCTATATATATATATATATATATATATATATATATAACTGCGAGAAGAGATATAACCTAATGTTACTGTTGTCTTTAATCCACTTCAACACATCTTTTTCTTCAACAGAAACCAGAAAGTTGTTCAGGCCATCCCCTTCACTTGACGTATGGTTATCTTTGCCCGCAGAGGTGAGTCACGAAAGGAAAACGGGTCTGCCACGCCAATAATTAATCTATGCGGCCGAGATATTGAACCCTCTTTTCGTAAAGGATAGCTATCTTGAGCCCTTGACAGAATTCTCAACCAGAGCATTTGTCCCCAGAGAAAATATGTTACGTCAGCATTGACCTTCTATGAATTAGAAATACAAGAAGAGCTTGACCAAATAGTTATGCCGTTGAAATATTGTTGAGTTCCTTTGTTTGCTATTAGACTGTTTAAATAATTTGAATATTAAAGGCCATACTGGTCTAGATCAAGCTGATCATCGTATTGAGATCATCTCTTTAAATTGACCTGATTGCCACAGCTGTGGATGACAGACTTAGGTTTTCCCGTATTAATATAAAGAAAAGTTTGAACTTTAATACTACTTTTATCTGTACAGTAGTGCAAATTGCGTCAGGTAAGTCTTAGGAAAACCGATGAATCAGGTCCATGCTTTCTACATCAAGGATTCACGGAGAAATGTTGACAAAATGGGATTGAACATGATATAGTGAATGTAAGTACAGCAGTTTGTATGAAAAGATAAAAAAGGTATAGCTTTATCATTTGTTGATTGGTGAATTCAGTTTTCTGAACCAACAATTTTGTAGCTGGATTTCTATACCTTCAAGTAAGCTTTTGTTTTAAGCAGATACTGTCCATTATGTTATTGCTACAATCAGCTTTCACATGATCCCATAAATTATGAGGAGAACGGTGAAAAGTGTTATATCTATAATAATCATCAGAGCCTCTAAAGCATTGCTGCAGTTTTTCAGCTCAATAAGTTAAGCTTAAGACTTTTCGCTCACAAATTTTAACTGGGTAGCCCTAAATTGTTTAACGTGCCCCAGTCTCTCCAAAAGTCTTACTTTTGACCTCTTCAGCCCTTCACATTCAAGCAACACTGTCTTTGAGAGACTAGGATAAGGATTAAGTTATTCTAACCTTTTCAAATCTTTTTTGGGAGAGAAACGTATGGAAATGGTTATCTTAAATATTGAGTTGCACTAGTCACAATAACCAGTATTAACTATTATTAACAAAGCAGAAATATTTGAAAGACATTACTCATCTCAAAATTGTTTCCATGGAGATAATAGACTGATCAAGACATTTGTAACGAAGAGCCAAAGGATTTCCATTTTCCTGTCAGTACAAGCTGTGCTCTACAGACCTTCATTCCAACTAGACTGGTTTAACTTAAGGTAAAGCCGAGACATTCAACAGCCGGTTTGCCTGTCAATGATAGGTTTCAGTCTTGCAGCTATAAAACAAGTTCTTTGAACCATCACTGTTTTTTCTCATTTTTGGAGACCAAAAATCATACTTCGCAAAACGCTTTATTAACCCTTATGATTAAAAATCAAGTATACAAACCAGACACAAGAGATTAGAACAATATTTAGAGTCAGCTAAAGTCATAAATCATTAAATATTATTTCCTGTAGAAAGCGCTGTTTCTTTAAGTCGTCAGATCAATAAACTTTATAATAAATTTTCAAAGAAATAGAGTATTTTTTTAAAAGAAAACCAGAATGAGAAAAAGCTGAATATATAAAACAATATAATGTAAAAATAAAAAAAAAATGTTAAAATTTTGTGCAATAATTTTACCCCTAAAAAATCCGAAAAAGAGAAAAGCAAGAGTTCATAGCGCGCCATTGATTTCTAAAGTGCCGTTGGCAGCGCGATACAATTTGAAAACATTTTGTGGGAATCCCTGGGACAACCGTGACCTAGTCGAGTCACTGACCTCTTCTCTCTTGCCCTCAATGATCTGCCTTCACTGGGCCAAGCAAAACGTATTGTTCTTCTTGATTTTATTTGTTACAAGATTGATCGTCCGTTCAAATGAACAGGGAGGAAGACAACTACATTGAAAAAATGCAAACTTCATAAAAATAACAGACTCATATTGTTCAGAGCTATGAAACTGCATTGAAGAAAAGCAATCTTTACGACAATGAACAGGTGGGTAAGACTAGGACAATGAAAAAAAGCCTACTTTATAACAATAACAGATATATATATATATATATATATATATATATATATATATATATATATATATATATATATATATATATAATTTTATATATATATATATATCCCCCCAGAGCCACTCATAGTACAGTTTTTAACTATAATTATAAACCTTGAGACATTAGAACTCTTCTCACTTTGTCATAAAGACATACTAAATGAAGGCGAGATTTTAAGAAAACTAAATTTAGGTGCAGTCTTTTAAACAGCGCTCTTTCAGTTTATCACTCCATCAAGACCGTAATTTGGTGCTAATAACCTTCCACTGATACAAAGTAGTGCTCTACCTGATGTGGTGAAAAGTGCGCTCCAAAACAAAGTAAAAACGTGTAACTGCTTCGATTTTTATAGAGAAAAAAAAATAAAAGCCACGGATTTTTAAAAACGTATTCAATTTGGGTTACCCTAGATTGCTTAAGCTAATAATATTTCCAGATATTGTCATAATTTGTATAACTATATGCAAGACAAATGAAGAGTGGCAAGTTAATAAAATAGCACAACTTAAATGTTTCTACGGTTTTTTGTTGAAAATTAGTGGAACAGGTCGATATCTTGGATATGAAACAGTATAGAAGTACGAACGAATGCAAAAGAAGAAGTATTGTGTACATTCGCAACCGTCACTCGCGTCGAATTGGCGACGAAGACAGAACATTGTTCTTAAATTTCTTGCACAGATTAGCCTTTCTATAACGCTTTTGTCATTACGCCGGAGGTCAAATTTCATTTAATCGTTTTACTTTTTCAGTTTTTTAATCCAGTTGTGAAATAACATGTTTTTCTATATATTTATATTAGAAGAAAACAACACTAAATTTGTTTAAAATAGTCATCGATTTGAAAGATGGAAAACACTGAGAATAGTCTTTTAAATCATATTTGATCGATCATTACAAATTTGGCAATAATATTGATGAAATTAGTTACAATAAATATAAAAGGAAATTTTAAATGCTCTTAAGCTCAAACTCATACACGGCTTCTTTCCTGCACAGAGCAACATGTTTTCCATGACGCTTTTATCCTTAGGCTGGAGCACGTCAAATTTTCTTTACTTTGTTTAATTTTCCAGTTTTTCCGTCCATTAAAATAAAATACCATGTTTTTGATATTTATATTTTCAAAATAATGACAATTTGTCTTTAAAGCGTCATCCGCTTTGAAAGTAGTAAAACACTGAATAAAGTCTTTTAAATCATATTTGGTTCATCATAACGAATTTGGCAAAATAATTTTGATGAATTAATCATAATACAAAATATAACGAACTTTCAAGAGCCTTTTTTTAAATTAAATGTTTAACGTTTCTTTATCTTTTTTGTACCGTGGGGACATTGAGCTCGACAGACTAATATTCAGTAAACTTCATCACCGAATATTGAGCGGTTTTGGAGGACATTTATGTTTGTCAACGTTCGCTCATAATTTCATGCATTATCTGCCAGAAAAGAACAAACAGCAAGCCAAGATTAAAAGATGCTTGAAGAGCATTGCATGGCAAAGCTGAAATGTATAAAAGACATTGAAATTTTATATATCCTAAAAACAATCAAGAAACGTCTAAGATCCAGACAGATTTACAGTAAGGCATTTTTTTTTTACCATCTAGGCCATTTTTGATTTATGAAAGCAAAGGAAAGAAAAAAAGTGACAAGGATTGAAAGCGAATATGGTCTTTACCTCTTAAAAGACAAGAATCTTCAAGCTTACGTAAAATGGACAACAAATCAGAAAAGATTTTTTGATAAACTGAAACGTAACCGACTGTACAATCATACAGTAAATTTTATGGCAAGAAGTGAAGAACGAAGATTGTTTATCTGCGTAAGAAAGAGTAGAACTGGTAGCAAAAGGGTGAGGAGACTAAGAAGTGCAAATAACCTTTTCTAATCTACTTAAAGAAATCGAAAACAGTGCTCAACTGTCTATGGCAACCTGTACAAAATGAAATTCGAAGAGTATGAGTCTACCTAGATGCCTAAGAAAGTATGGGTTTTGCGCATATAGAAGGAAGATCGAGGTTATTATTTTGAAAAGCATGGCCTCCGAAATTTTCAAATTTCAGAACTTAAAAGGAAGACATCATTGAGTAGGTCCTATATTCATAGAATAGAGCAGCGATCTTCAGTTGCATGAGGAGAAACAGCTGACATAATACGTTATCTATTTTTGGTCGTGACATAGTAATCCCACAGCTATCTTCTAAGATGGTTTATTGTAGTCAACAAAGAAAGAATCAGAAAGCATAAAAAAAAAATTAAACCCACTCTGTGTATTTTAATAGGCTAAAAAAATACTCTGTCGAGATTGAAAACACTTGTCTTGATCCGAAATTCACAATAGAATTGCAACAGCTCGCTGCTCTCAGCGGTATGATGTTGGAGAGGATTATACCAAAAGCAGTGCTGACATGATGATATTTTGAATATCAACTTCAGCCTTCATTAGGTTTTGTTTGTGACATAGTTTCGTTTGGAGGGGACACAAATCTTTTAATCTTTCTAGTACACGCTGCCCTGATATTTTTAGCGATAGCGAGGTCGCAAATAAGCAATGGTCTGTGCAGAAATATCAGGTTAGAACGCCCTTATTTACCATCGTTCATATTAAAGTGTAATACCAAAGTTTGACAACTACCTGCATCTTTGAGAGGATGAAAATTCAGAAAAGATCAGAATGATAGTTATTGACGTATTTGAACAAATGAAAGAAAAAACCGTGCAATTTTTCAATGTGAAAGCAGAGCTGCGTTGTGATCTCAGATGTGAAGAGATACGAAAATATTTGCATATCAAACATAACTATTTTACTCAAACAAAATTTTCATAGAAATGTACTGCCTTGAAGTTCCATAGTTGAGGGTGCAGCACCAAATTGCAGTATGGGAAATTCTGAGTGTTTGAGTTTCGAAAAAGGAGTCAAAGAACCTCCTCCATCTTCAGCAGCAGATTCTCATTATGACGTATTTTCAAAATTGATTCATGTTTTGTAAAGAGGAAACACAAGAAAATGTCTTTCGTTTGAAAAATTTCTCCCTGAAATTAAGAAAAATAAATTGTGATGAAGCTTTGCAATTTCATAAACATCTTGACTTTCATTATGTGCATGCAGGCAATTAAATGTATAGACATTAAAGCAGAAAAAGTTACAGATAGCATCCATTTTGGGATGCTTTGCATAAAAATTTAAATTGTGAAGATTATAAAAATTAGGGGCGCAGAAAATTGAGTTAAAAGAAAATTAACTTTATCGAAAGCATTGTAAAGATCAAAATTTATTTGCCTTCTAAAACGTCATATATTTGATTTAGCAGACAATATAAAGTGATTATGCAGTTGTTAAAACTTGACTTTCATGACTTTGAAAGTGACTGAAGCATTTTAGCAAAAAATGAGTTTCCAAAGAACGAAACAGGCCTGAATTGTTTCAAAACAGCAACAAGAAAAAAAAAAAAAACTGGAAGTAAAAGAAAAGTGGTTCCAGCAAAGAATGCTCCGATCAGAATCTCATGGACTGCAAAGAAACCAAACGAAACAATATTACGAGAAGCTGACTCAACAAGCTCACTCATAAATAGAATACGTGAAGATCACACGCCCTTTTTCGGCCGTGTGATGATAAAAATAAACTAGATCATCTTATGACAACTGGAATGATGAATGAAAAGCGTAGCAGAGGAAAACTGCGAGAAAAGATGTTTGACGGACCAACAATGTGGCTTAATGTAAGACGAGTGACAGATTACTAAAAGCGACGAGGGATCAAAATGCTTGGAAGGTCATAATCGCCTACACTAAAGAGCAGAGCACCTGATTGATTGATATGCAGTCTAGGCACTTCAATTTGCTTACAGTAATGATGTAACTTCATTTTATGATTTTCTATACCAAAGAAATTCTTTCCGCCAATTATATGAAAAAAAAAATCAATTATAAATATTCACCTGATCACCATTGACCTTTGAAAAAAGCACGTTCCTTCATGACTATGGCTGTAAACCTGTCATTCTTTAAACATGTACGCATACGTGAATGTCAGAAAATGTCAGAAAGCAATAAATTGGTGTAAAGCTTATTCTTTAAGCTATCTATCTTGGACTATATAAATAAACGCTTCAAGCGTTAAGTATGCAGTTCTAATAAAATTCTGTGGAAAAAAGTAATGATGTTCCGAAGAGTGATAATGGGCTTGGAGAGTGTTAAAATAGAAGAACAAAAGAACTACACCATGATTATAAAAGGTTGGAAGGGGAAGAGATTAATAGGTAGGTTAATACAGAGATTAATAGAGAAAAGGGGAGAAAGATAGGTAAAAAACTGGGAAAGAATAGATAGATGCAAAAACACGGATAGAATGAGATAAATGCAAAGGCAGACAGGGAGATGGAAAAACAAATCGAACGCGAAGAGTTAAATAAAATGTTTTTTACACATAGAAAATTTTCATAAGTTACTCCCATTTTGCTTGGCTAACACATTTTATTATATGCCATCTCTTTCAATCACATTTTAAGCAACTTGAGGAATAGAGATTCCTGATTGTAGAGAAACTTTAGAGTTAACAAACTTTTTAAAACATACTTTTGTATTAAGGCGACCTAAGAATACAATAAGATTATGTTTTTATTGCATTTTTTGCAGGATCAAGCTACCTAGTTTGCCTTCTTTATCAGCTAACTTATTTTGACCACAGAATTTGCTCTCAATGTTTCAGTTCTGTTATTAGTCGAATATTGCTTTTATAACATGTAATGAACGGCAACTTTGTTCTCAATCCATTTTCTAGAAACAAACTTTCTAAACTAACAATAAATAACGCTACTTTAAACAAAACTGTTGGAAATTTAGCATTCTCACTTGAAATTGATTGTGTGGTTAAATTTCTCTCTAGTTTATAACAAGTAAATGGTGTTTAGAGCGTCACTTTAGAAAATATTCAACGTTTATGCGTCCTTTTATCAGATAAAAAATCTCCTTTGGATCTTCTTCACTAATAAAATATTTTAAGTAAAATGGTGAAGGCTACAGAAAAACCTAACATAACCTTTCATTACATTTGTTGATATTGTTATTGTTAATGGTGATATTATTGCTATTACTTTAACAGTTTATTATTATTATTATTATTATTATTATTATTATTATTATTATTATTATTATTATTATTATTATTATTATTATTATTATTATTATTATTATTAGCATCATTGTTGTTGTTGTTGTTGTTGTTGTTGTTGTTGTTGTTGTTGTTGTTGTTGTTGTTGATGTTGTTTTCATAATAATTATCATTGTTCTTGTCTTGTCCTCTTCTTCTTTTTTTTACTACTATTGTCAATAGCAGTATAACCTAAAAAAAATAAGAGATTTCCTGTCTAAGCTAAAGGACTTTATCAATATATTAAGAATTTTATTCCCTTGAACACAGCTTTGATTAAAAAATTTTAATATCACAAGGATACATTAATTATCCCCCCAAAAAAAACCTCAATGCCAATTTGGGTTTTTTTACAAGCTCAGATGACATGTTGTTCATAATGAAACTTTAGACCTAGATTATAATGATATACACTGCTCCATAAGATAAACCACACATGAAAACCCCCAGGCATGGAACTTTCCACACAGTTATGATATCACATAGCTGTAGGTGCTATAATTGGCGATACGACCAGACTGACTGCTACTGGCGTTCTGGTCAATCATCTGATGCAATAGAGAAATAAAACATGTGATATCAATGGTGGTAGTGCTTACAACCTAACAACAGGGACTAGTCTTAATCACCTCTAAGTTACTGAAGCTGTTACATAAGGTAGTGCCTTTACTCACATAACAACACATAAAGACCAATAAATCCACGCTTGCAGATGTCTTTGATGCTAGCATTGTAAAGTGAATGGGATAGTTTTATCTTTCAAGCTTGAAGAAAAATGGTTCTTTTAAAATGGGGAAAATGTGAGATGCTATTTTAAACAATATGAGAATTTAAGAAAGCAGAATTTATGACTTCTAATCTGTTCTTCTTCTCGCGAGTTTTACTCACAACGTGTCACACCCAATAAAAACAAGATCGGTTAATGACTTTAATGCGTTTGAGACAATTTTTTGGTGATGAGGGAGCATGCATCAGAAATTGTTTAGAACCAAGAATAAAGCGTCGTTACGAGGAATGCTATCGTGACTTTTCCGCCTGTTAGTGGCTAAGTATTGTGACGGGTATGTGAATTCTTGACATCTCATATTAGGAACGGGATAGAATTGAGGGTCTGCTTCCTCTTCATATTGTTTGAATCGGTACATCAACGACTTAGATTCTTCATGTGAACCGACCCTTAAGCCCCCCTCAGGGAGTTATATAAGCAACAAGAAGACATAACATCTTAAGTCATTATTACAAATTAATTAACATTTGGTCTGTAAGGTGAACTCAGAATACTAGACAAGTTGTATTTTTCCTAAATAAGCATTAATTTTTTGTCTGAGCTGACCTTGCAATTTTTCTTGTCTGTCTGACTATCTCTCTCTATCAATAGTTCTGTCTCTAGATTTATCTGCCAATCTGCTTTCTGTCTGTATGTCTGTTTGCCTCTCCTCTCTCTCTCTCTCTCTCTCTCTCTCTCTCTCTCTCTCTCTCTCTCTCTCTCTCTCTCCATTCAGTTTTTCTGTGTGTATCTGTCTTTCAATATTCTCTTAATGCGCCTAGTCAGGATTATTCACAAGTTGGAGATGAAAAAAATATGCCCACAGGTTTTCAAGCCAGAATTTGAGTTAAATTTTTTGAATAGAAAATTCATTTATTCTTTTTACTCTCGTTTACTGTATTTACTCTCTCTCTCTCTCTCTCTCTCTCTCTCTCTCTCTCTCTCCCTCTTCCTCTCCCTCTCTATCTATCTATCTATTTCTCTGAGTAGTTATATTTCCCAAAAGCTTGGTATATCCATCATTTTGCCAATGTTTATCTAATCAATACGTGTTTTTAATAAGATCTGAACACGACTTAATGTTGAACCCAAAGATCAATACATATTGGCATCAATATCCAATTGAGATTGACCAATTTATTGGAATTTTCAATCAGCTGAATAAAAAAAATGGAAATCTACATATCCCTGTATTATAGACAATCTACTATAAAAAGAAACGATATGAAATCATACAAGTGAATATACATCTCAATTAATAACTCATTAATGGAAATGAGACTTTAATGGTTATTCCAAAGGAGAATTTATAAAAAAAAAAAATAGCACGAAATATTACTTGTTGAGAGAAAAGAAGACATTTTTCAAACGGTAACCACTGCGCCATTTGGGAAACCCCGAAGTATTCCTTTATATAAGTAAAGCAGCTATATGGTTTCCAATTTCGATATTTCGTAACAAAAAGTAAGAATTGAGGAAATGAGATTTTCTCTCGACCCCGATGTTTAGGGCTGAGATTGGAGCCAATTAATGTCTGCCGATTTGATCAAAACATCATAGAAAAGAACGAAACTAAAGTTTGATTTGCATCAAATATCTGCTTCACTAAAGAAGACATCAGGGGTAGACCGTTCTTGTCAAATCTCATTCACCTACAGTTTTTAATATTTTTTTTTTTTGCCTATGACACCATGCAAGTTTACAAATCTACCAAGAAAACTCTGATCCTGGATCCAGCCTTAATATTTTGGCTTAAGAAAACAAACACACACAGACACACACGCAATATATATATATATATATATATATATATATATATATATATATACATAAACACATATATTAAATTATTTGTAAATGTATGAACAGGATAACCATTATCATCAGACTTTGTTTTTTAAACCCACTCTTCCTATTTTCTGAACTTTTAATTTGTAAATAACCTTTTGGAAAACACACCGTCATATCCATTTACAATAAGGCGAAAGGCTACTGAGAATGAGATGTAAACAATAAAAATTTATTCAAAATAAATTGACGAAAAGCGGACGCTGCTTGTGCAATGTTTCCCTCGTTTGAAATAATTATACACCATTACTTCATTCGTACTTTCGAAATTCCTGTTATTTTGTCATTGTTTTAAACAGTTAGCTAGTCACCGCTCTGTACATGGAAACAAAGACTTGAAATTGTAATATATGTATATTCAAAGAATTACATTGTGAAACAAATCTCGGTACATTTCAATAATTATTCACTGATCTTACGAACTGTCTTTATGATTATTAATAGAGATTAACGTTTGTTCAGATACATGAATAAATAGGAAAAAAGGCAGCAAGAAATTTCGGTTGATCCTTATAAGTAAGATGATGCTCTTTTAAATATTGAATTTTTCTTTAAATACTGTTAAAAATGCAACCTACAAGTTGTTCCCAATTCTGCATGCGTTTGTTCCTCATTTTCCTATCATAATCTACACATTAACTACTCAAAACTGCTCAAAGGACATAATAAACAATACGGCTGGTATTAACAAATCATAAAGAAAATTAATGATATCCTTTTTTTATAAATTAATCCGGTCTCTTGATCAAAATGCGGCACGCCTATGAATTTATCATGTCGCGATTTTCAATTTTTTGCATCTTGTTTGTTTGTGTTTTGTGGGTTTTTTGAGGTCTCATGGGAGACACGTGCTCGTGAGAGTTCGTGACGTCTACAGATAAATCTTACAACGTCTCTTTTTCGCGGCGGTCTAACTTTAAAAAATCGGTAAAATTTGTTAATGTCAGTCTAATGAAGTCTAGCGCTGCAGAAGAATCTATTTGTTATCTCGATAAAAATCACGCAAACAGCAGCTCACGCAAAGCTTGACATTCGGAATTCTCAAAGAGAAAAACTTGATAGAATATAGAGATAAACATACATGTTCTAAAATAGTTCGTTTACTTAAAATTAGGCAAATGGGTAAAATGCTCAGCTAGAGGAGATTTCAGACAAACTCGTATGAAAAGCGTCCTCGAAATTTTCATGTCATGAGAATCTGTAAGTAAAACTTTGCAACGCAAAAAAAAAACGTAACTAGTTTCATCATTACAATCTAGGAAAAAAATCCTACAAAAGGTTACGAATCTCATTCTTCAAAGTAATGACATTTTCTTATTCATCACAAGAGATGTACAACATGTAAAGCCAAATTTTACAAGTAAAGCTGTTTAGAAAAATCTGTGAGGTTGTAAGATCTCTTTCTTTTCTCTGAAGTAAATCTTTATCGTTTACAGTTCTTGAGGGTTCAAACTCAGAATTGCTTTCTGACCATTGCTTTTTTTTCCAGATCGATAGCCCAAATGGTCTCTGATTTTTTTCAGTACAATTTCTATGATTGCAAGTGATGTTGATGTTCTGTAATCGTTGTTAATGGTGTTGTTGTTGCTACTGCTGTTGCGGATACAATTTTTTTGTTGATATTGTTCGGGCTTACTATTATTATTTAATAAATTGCTGTTAATGGCGTTATTTTGATCTCTGAACTTATTACGATGTTTTCAGGATCAAGTCGCTCTTCATCCCAAAGCTGCTACTGATTGTTGCAATTATTATGAGCGGAGCTCGGCACTAAAGTAATAAAGAGAGAGAGAGAGAGAGAGAGAGAGAGAGAGAGAGAGAGAGAGAGAGAGAGAGAGAGAGACAGAGACAGAGACAGAGACAGAGACAGAGAGAGAGAGAGAGAGAGAGAGAGAGAGAGAGAGAGAGAGAGAGAGAGAGAGAGAGAGAGAGAGAGAGAGAGAGAGAGACCGCACAACGATGTCTTGATACGGACTCAAAACTTTTCATCTCAGCGACCATGCGAGATGACAGAAGGAATTAGAGCTATACAAGACTGGTCGCGTGTCTAACCTTACCCAGACGGTCTTGCAAACTTCTACTCGCCACTCAATCAAAAAGGGAATTCAAAGGAGTGTGAATATATGAAGGGATGAAAGTGAAGCGAAGGGATACACTCAAAAAAAAGGAGCATTGACTAAAAATTGGTAGAAAGACAAAACGTTGAAGTACCATGAGTCTGTTTGGATTTAAGTGCTCGATTATAGATAGATAGATAGATAGACATACGGACAGATAGAGAGATATGTACGTGGAAAGACAAGGAAATAGATGGTCTGCTGAAAGATAGAATGACAGGGAGACTGTGTGATCTTGACAGCTAATTACCAAGAAAGAGTATGAGCAAAAAAATATAAAAGGAAGAAAGAAAGAGAGGAGGTAACAGAGAGAGAGAGAGAGAGAGAGAGAGAGAGAGAGAGAGAGAGAGAGAGAGAGAGAGAGAGAGAGAGAGAGAGAGAGAGAGAGAGAGAGAGAGAGAGAGAGAGAGAGAGGGGGTAGATGAAACTATCTTTAGTTTTTTAAAGATATTTCACATGTTATTGACAATCCCTGCCCTTTTAAGTTGTTTTAAACGCAATGACCCGGTAAGAGTTTGTGATGAAATTTTCTTTTCGTTTTATAGTCATATCTAGTGGCATTTGAATCGTTTGATCAAGATTTTTCCTGACCTTTTATCTTTGAATCTTGCCTTCATCGTTACTATTGAAAAAGTGATACTGTTATATTTTTTCTGTGTGTCTGCCAAAATATTTTTATTTCGATTTTTTTCTTATCTTTATTTTTTTCTTGTTGTGAATTTTGTTTATGCTTTTCTTTCCTATGGATGAAAAAAGGATTTTATCCCTTTTTTGTATGAACAAAAAGTGACTGACATAGTTATTACTATCCTTCGATGGAAAGGCATATTAAGCCTTATAGCAGCTATTCATGAAACCTTTGTAAAACATTCATATAAATAAATCCACGCCACTTCACTGAATCACGACAGCTGTAAAGGATCTTATGTATACTGTTAACTTATTAGATATGTATGTCTCGGTCTCTGTCTCTGTCTCTGTCTCTGTCTCTGTCTCTCTCTCTCCCTCTCTCTGATTATGTCTTTCTCTCTCTATGTGTCTCTCTCTCTTTCTTTCTCTATTCACAAAGCTCCACTGCGACATTCAATTTAACTTGTCTGATTGTAGCCTACTTTGGACAAAAAAATGTTCTGCATTTTGGGGTACCTTTTTTCAAAGCCACTTGCGCTGTTGATCTTATTCTTTTTATTAATGATTGAAAATAAATCTCTGGTTGTTTCATTGCGATCTATAATAATAATCTACTTCTTTCAGCTTGGCGATGTGAGCTTCAAATAACAGCTACAGAAGGATGCAATCCAATGTTCAAAAGCAGTAATCTTCCTTTTCCTCTCCCAAATACAGATAGGTTGCCTAAATTTGACTTTTTGTTCTTGAAAAAAGCGAATTGTTGGGCAATGGTAAACATCTTGAAATTTCCATCAAAACACTCTGAGACAAAAACAATAATTATTAAAACACAAACAAGGGTAAAAAGAATTAAAGGCCTCCAGTGCCTACCGAAGCCAAGTTACAATCCTTAAATCAATCACTTTGATGGCCTTCAATGTAAAAAAATAAAACAGCAGCCAAACGAACGAAGTTCCGATTTAGATAGATAGATAGATAGATAGATAGAGAGAGAGAGAGAGAGAGAGAGAGAGAGAGAGAGAGAGAGAGAGAGAGAGAGAGAGAGAGATATCTGGAACGTGATCTCTGCCAATGTTGTCTTCTTTGTTTCTAAATCAGCTCGCAAAAGACGCGGCTCTTCTCATAGAGCAATATTGACTTTCATATTGCACTTCGTTGATTGATAGATTGGTTGCTTGATTGACTGAGTATTTTGTACAAGCCCCCTGTTGTACAAAACTTCTAGTTCCTGTTTTTCATAAAAAAAATGCATACTATTCCATTTTGTTAAGTGTCGTATCCTTTACGTAGCACTCTTCATAATTATCTCACAAGTGCCAAGTATCTGTTTGTTTTGTTATGAAGCTTATCCAATTTTGACTGGGACCAGCCTAAAGTTTAGTGCTTGCAGGTTAATGTTTTTCTATTTAAATGACTGCACATTTTTTTTTATATCATTTAGATTGCTCATTTTTTTTGTCCCATTTTTGTTTACATTTTTTTTACTCAAAATGTCATCACAAGGAAAGAAAAACAATTCATCTCAAAGAAATACTCTGGTTAAAAAAATAATCATAACTTTTCAATGATTAGGTATGTGGCAAGTAGGATATCATTATGTGAACTTTCTTTTGCTATGCCGAATTACAATCTTTAACACATATCTTTTAATGCCTTCATTTATTTTACAAAATGTGGTATTGAACACTTTTAAGTTGCCAATGTATATATATACATACATATATATATATATATATATATATATATATATATATATATATATGGTCTTACTTGACGTGAGTATTTCAAATATCTTAATCCAAGATATTTTAGATTACAAGTCTTACTATGAAATGAGCCACACTTTTTGAGAGAGTGTATAGTAATCAAAGAAGACAAACTTCTTTCAGGTTTGAATTAGGAATTGAAAAGTAACATGGCTTCTCAAGAAATAAATTTTATGGTTTTCTTAATTGCAGTTTAACGAGTTACGTACAAAATATACTAGAATTGATGCTGAATGTTTCTTTGCTCCTTGTTAATTTGAGGTTATAAAGCTGTAATCATCTTTGAAAAGGGGAGGGGAGTGTAAAAAAAGCTTATTTTTATGGAGAATATTGATGGTAAAACAATGTTAGAATTAGAAGGGACTGATTAATTTAAACAGAATTGACAAGCAAAACGTAAGAGACGCTCTATCTGTCTATTTATCTATATCTTTCTGTCTGTCTGTCTATTGTTTAATAAAATCAATACCATCATCTCTTCTGTGAGCTTTCGTCCTTTCTGTTTAAACCCAATTTCTGTCTGTTAAAAATCTCTTCCTTTCTCCCTTTCTCTGTCTGTCTGTCTCTCTCTCTCTCTCTCTCTCTCTCTCTCTCTCTCTCTCTCTCTCTCTCTCTCTCTCTCTCACATCTTTTTATTAAAGAGATATACTTACATACAACATCGTAAGAAAAAAAAACAGCTAGAAGGTACTATCCATAAAATTTTTGTCCATAGAGAAACTTCAACCATTACCTTACTGCTAAAAAAAACCAGTGTCGTGGTTAATAAAGAATAGAAAACATACAAAAAAGTATAAAATAAAGGAGTCAATGAGAAGTTTACGTTTTCTGCCGTTTCAATCATTGTGCTCTTTTATTATACCCGGCCAATCCGCAATGGCAACTAATAGAAAAATCATTTAAAACATAGAAAAATAAAAGACAATCAACTACCTAATCGACTTCTTTCAGTCTAGCCGTCCCTCTTTTTCTTTCTTTTCACTGTATTTCTAAAATAAATAAAGCATTAATTGTCCGATCTCGTGATGACTTTCTCAGTAAGAGCCCTTTGTTTTAAGGATGTTAACGCTCTCAGACCTGTGTACTGTTCCCAACGGACACGACATGTTCGAGAAGGACTCATGTCATTGATTTTTAGCTAAGGGAAAGACTGTCCACTATTACTGATTTCATCTGAGCTTTTCATCGCCCAAGACTATGTCGAGATGTCCTTCATCACAGACGTCGACTTCCGCAATTCTGCAGCAAAGAATGAGGCACCGCAGTTATAGCGTGTATTTAGGCATTTTACGAAAAGAAAAGTACCGTGAGCAACCACTGTGGTTTCCATGGGATGTATATCTCGTATTATCAACTTTATGTATTAAGATTTAATCTGAATAGAATTTTTTTTATATTTGTGAAAGGGCTACCTGCACCCTGATGCTGTTTAAAATGCTCTTTCCACCCCGTTCAAAATTTTAAAATAATCTTTGTTTATCATCAACTTATAAACACTCATTAATTAATTCACGATGTGAAAAAGAAAATAAAATTGCATTTGACTGAAGAATGGATCGGTCGTCGGGCCGTTGTCATGTCGAGCTAAATAAGTGCTTCATCTTCTATGCAACAATTCTACAGTGCTTCATTGGTTCACCTCGGAGACATTCCGTTACCAACAACACCTTATGAGGGTTTCATGGACATAAAAACATTACAAAGTCTATGTTGAATTTTAAACCGTAAATAGATCGAATTTTTTCATATTAAATGGATGCCATGACGATTTTTAATTCATCTTTTCATGAATTGCCCATTACCTGGGGGGGGGAAAAGTGCCGCAAATAGTATCACATTTATAAATGGACTAGGTGCAATCCCAGGTTTTGTTATTGATATATTGTTTTGTGTTTGTGTGCGTGTTTTAACTAATTTCTCTATTTTTCATTATTTGTCAATTAAAGTATGTCTAAATTTTTAACGACTAAGCTTAGATTAGATCAAGATATAAACTTTAATTTGGCCGGAAGATATTTGCACACTCCAACTTCCCCTTTAATGGCAAGAAAGAGATTTAGAAAGATGAAAATCGGAAAAGAAACGGATTTCATTTTTCTGATCACGTAGGATTCAGGAATCTTCAAAATTAAGCCTGCTTTATTTCGGCTGTGCAAATTTTCCATTTACCAAAGAAATTCGACCTTCATTTCTGAAACTATGGCTAACAAATTAATCAGAAACAATAAAACAATTACTTAACAAAGGCAGACACAAATATTATTGTATAGCCTATAAATTTTTAAAGTGTCATGCCTCGGTTATAGGTTCAATTTCACATGTTGAAATCGATCGACCAAGAAGCAAAATCGAGTACAAATTCGAGTCCGTTCTGTTGTGACGAAAAGCTCTGCGTTCCAACTCGTAACAAATCTTATTTTGAGCGGCTATTCTTCGACCGTAATAAAAAAAGCCGACAAAAAAATAAGTGTTGCCGTACGTTGGCTGCAACGAAATGAGCCGGGCCTCTCTTGTATGACTGTGCGTGCGCACGTGTTTGCTTATGTGTATAAAGGAAAATAAATGAAAAAAAAAAGGGAGGGGGAGAGGGGGGGGGGGGGGAGAGAGGAAGTAACATATGGTCAGACGTTAACGTGCCATGCTGATTAACGTACATTGGTACAAGTATAGCTCATCACGAGGAAATTGAATAAAAGGGTAAGTTTCCTTGCGAAGAAGTTGTTTGTGCCACCCATTTCATTAAATGTAAAGTTATCGTTATCTCCCATATCTTACTTTCTCTAGAGTCTTTGTCTTTCTCTCTCTTTTTATTCTGTCTTTTCTTCTCTCTTAAATCTATTTTTCCACTCCCTCGGTCACTTCTTCGTAATAAAGAGACGCATTCTCAACCTTTTGATGATGGTCAGGATAGAAGAGAGGGACGGAAAAGGGGTAGGAGAGAGAGACGTAGAGAGAGAGAGAGAAAAGGGAGGGAGAGAAGGAGAGAGAGAGAGAGAGAGAGAGAGAGAGAGAGAGAGAGAGAGAGAGAGAGAGAGAGAGAGAGAGAGAGAGAGAGAGAGAGATCAATGGAGATGTATACAGAGAGAATGGAAGGGAGGGGGTTGAAGGAGAGTGAGAGGGGCTAAATATGCCAATAGGGGATAAGAGGCTAAAGATGCCAATAGGGGATTAGATAGACTTTCAAAGAGGAGTAGAGACGATGAATGTGTTACAGACTTGCCAGGATAAAGAAGAATAGAGATGTAGAGAGCGATGTAGGAAGAGAAAAATAGAGAGGGTGAGAAGGTAGGAGATCATTCATTAAAACCCACCTTTTCTCTTCTCCTCTCTCTCTCTATCTCTTTATACTTAACATTTTATCGTTTGTTTTCTGTTTTCTCTTTCTTTCTACCTTTATTAATAAACATAAAGGATCTTAAGGCTTGTACTGATCGTAAAACATGACATACTGATAGTAAAAAGTAAAGACGAAAGAATAAACCAAACATTATCATTATAAACTACCAAAAAGAATCATAGAAAAAAATATTTTTAAATGAGTTCAAATCGAGTTTCCTTGCGAACAATTTTTTTTCTAATTTGGCTGCTGCCTGTCGTGTAAAAAAACACCAAGTCTTTTTGAAATACTTGAGGTTCGGTTGATAAACGTCCTCTCTGCCCCTGACAGTTTAAAGCTTTTTGTGTTTTCCTTTTTTTTTAAGTAAGGACGTCCTAAAGGTTATTGACCTTTTTGGTCGAAAATAATTCTTAGTATGCGCTGCTGAATTACTTGCAAAATGTAGCGAGCTCTTCTAAGCAGCTCCTCTCAACAGTTTGTTTCTGTGCTCTTTGACTTTATTTTCCAGAGGCATTCTTTAGATTTGTAGCGTGATGAATAAAGTCAGCACGGTGTCTTTTCATCATGTTGCCATCTTGAAATGGTGGAGTAGCCGTGTTAACTTTTATTGAATGCATCAAAGTTCACACGCACTGTTCTTGTGACCTACCAGGAGTATCACCCGAGATTCTCTACGACATGACAGATGTCATAGAAATATTTTTTTTTATTCTTTCTCCAATCCTCCCTATCTTTTCTCGTCTTTGGCATTTCCTCTCTTTTTAGTCACTGTCTTTCTTCACTCATAACTTCTTCATATCGCACTCCCTTTTCGCAAAAAAAGTATCATTCGCACTCTTTGATGATGGTCAAAATGTAAGGGACGGAAAGAGAGTGAGAGAGAGAGAGAGAAAGAGAGAGAGAGAGAGAGAGAGAGAGAGAGAGAGAGAGAGAGAGAGAGAGAGAGAGAGAGAGAGAGAGAGAGAGAGAGAGAGAGAGAGAGATTGATATGGGTGCTGAGAGAACGGGAGAGGGCTAAGAGAGAGAGAGGGGGTGAGGGAGAGATAGAGGAGGAGGAGGGGGAGAGAGAGGAGGAGAGGGAGAGAGACACACACACAGAGTAGAGATACAATTAGAGGATTCAAGAGACTCACAGAGGTGGAGAAGTTGAGTGATGGTTAAAGAGAGCGATGGAGAGAGAAGGGAAAGAAAAGAACAATGCAAGTAGAAAGAAATAAGGAGAGTGTGGGAGCATCATTCTTTGAAGCTTTACTCCCTCTCCTCCCCCTTCTCTCTATCCGTAGCTCTCGCTTCAACTCTTTGTTTTTCTCATATTGTATCGGTTGTTTTCCTTTTTTCTCTCTTTCTTTCTTAAATTGATCAATATGATCCTACATGGCATAAGAAATTTACAAAATAAAGACAGAAAGAATAAGACAAACACAATAATAAAGAATTTAGAAAAGATTGTCTAAAAATTATATAAAAAATAGTCTAAGTATGTTAAATCAAGTTTCCGGAGCTCTCTTCTCTAATAATACTGAGGCGCTCACTCTGAAAATTTAATTAGTATTTAGAATCCAGCAAGAAGTTATGCTAAGACTTTAGAAAAGTGCTTTTTTTTTATTCCCTTCGCTTTGGCAGAGAATTTCAAAGTTGCACCTTTTGCGTTTCCGGCCCTATCACACTCCGAAAATCATATCGTTTACGATTAGCAAACTATTATCAGGTGGTGCCGCTACCTCCCAGCGAGGATTTTTCAATCGTCACCGTCTCTGCCGGAATGGAATCCGAATTTTCGCGCTTTACACCTTTCGATATATTGTTAATCAACAGAACGCAAGCAAATTGTTCAGAAAGGATCCTTACGATCTAAACGCACGCGCTTCAGAAGTAGTTATTTCCGCCCACATGAGGCGGTTTTTCTTGAAGAAATAATGCGAGCATGCAGTTTTCATAGAAGTGTGTACTTAAGCGTTTCTGGGATCAACCTACTTCAACCGTTTATCTTACTCCACACAAAGCACGCTTTCAGAATTAAAGTCAACTCCAGTATTAAAAGAGCACACCTTAACAGGGTTTGTTCCTCCTACAGAATAAATCGGAGCCTAATCTGGCTTCAAGCTGATCATTCCGGAAAAACTTATCACTTGCATCAAATTTATCTCATTCGAGGGAAAAAAAAACCAAATCCAACTTGCATCAATGATCTTCGTTGGAGGGGAAAAACACATCCAACTTTGCATCAATGATCTCGTTGGAGGGGGAAAAAACGCATCGAAACGATTAGCAACCGTTTTATAAATGGATTGCAATGTAAAGGATAGAATAAAAATCGTTCGATTTTATAAAAACAATTTTTTTATTACGGAAAAAGAAAATGGACACACACAAAAAAGAAAGTTCAACCAAAAAAAAAAAGCCCCAAAAACTGACGCGTCCAGGTTTGAAGGTGTAGTAGAATTATTTTTTTTTCTGATTTGTCCCGGAATTGTTTTAGGATGTTTTTACATTGTGTTCTAGTTTTTCCCTGTAAAATTGATTCACCTTCTCATATTCAACTAAACTTAAGTGTTTCAAATTCAAATTCAAACCTTAATTTTTAAGGATGATATTTGTTCGGCTAAAAGATGATTTTGGTTTTGTATGAAAATTAATGTAGATTTGTTTTACTCTTTCACGATCCCGGAACTGTTTTTCTTTCCTATTTCTTGTTCGTGCCTTCAGCACTTATCGCATGTCTGTCTGAACCAGTTTATGTTTTAGTTTACAGTGATTTTTTAGAATTGTTTCCACTACCATTAGTTTTCGATTTTTTTTACGAAACCCTCGGTTTTGCTTCAAATTTGATAGTCTGCACTGTAAATTGAAAGTATATATTTAAAAGGACAAGAATACTAGGTTCTCATTTCTTGACATTTGCATAACTTGCATTCAATACAAGGAAGACGTATTGAAGTCTTTCCATAAAAAAAAACTAGTAAAAGTTAAAGTAAAACCATCTATAAAACGTAAAAAAAAAAAAAAAAAAAAAAGAAACAAGTTGAGTAACTTGAGCTTTTACTTGCAGCAGCTGCCCCCTAGTGATCCATGCCTTTCCTCAAAATGTTGGACAAAACCCGAATGCATTAAGAGCCATTGACAGAACTCTTCATTTTTAAAGGGTGGCTTCAAAGCTAATGTGATTCCGGTCCAACAACGCGAGCTGAAGCCCAAGGCATTGTTTGCTTGGGCAACCTGTCGACGCACAATATTTGAGAGATTATCCAGGTTGAGGAAAAAAGTATTTCTTTACTAAAGAGAGAGTTCACAGAACTTTAGGAAACTTCTCTTCAAATTTTGCCACTTTTCTTGACCACATGCAAAGAACGAATGCCTATAATGCAATTTTATGTTTTTTGGCTCATACATTAACAGTCACCGGTTTTTGGAGAAGATGAGGGATTTGGTTAAAAAAATGTTTCAAAGTATCATAGGGCCCATGATGTAATGTTTTCTGCAAAAGGGTTCTTCAGAGTTTTTTCAGCCGGAGCTAGATGCGAACTGAATCAAGCGGGCTACGAATTTGTTGATCTGGATGCGGAGGACGGATAAATACCAACCAACATGTCCATCTATGATATCTATCTTTGGTCAGAGGAGATAGGACTCGGCGACTGAACCAACGCAGTCGTCTTCGATGATTCGGCTCCATCCATTGCACTTGTCTTGCCTTCCTGCCTTGCCCTGGGCAAACTGCTTCATACCGCAAGCCCTATCCAGACCTTCTACTTCTACGTGGCAGTTTCTTGGTAAGCCTTAGTTACCCACTTGCGCCATATAGACTTCCTATAGTGTGGATTTTAAAAAAAAATGATGAAATAAATGGACGAGCCATAAAGTTCATCGATGGCACATTTTTTGGCATCGGGTCGGCGCGGCCTGTTGTGACGTCACCGGAAACAAAAAAGATGATGAGCTCCGACAACTTCAAAATTGCTGCAAGACCGAAAATGGATATTCGCCAGTTACTTAATCTCTTAGAAATGACCGATTCACGTTTTCAAAGTTACATTTTTTAAACCATCGTCCTCGAAATAGCTACGCTGATGCGTAAAAAACCCAATTTATTGCTTCTCCCTCTTCATGAAAACAATTTTTTTTTGAAGCACATTTGCCTATACACACACTTTAACTCAAAAAAACACCTGTAAAAAACGTTAAAGTGCTTGTAGGGGCTTTGAGTTAACTATTTGCATTTTTGTCTCAGCCGCTAGGACTCTATGCCTAACCTCTTCCCGTTTTTCCCCGGAATCAGATTTATTATCTAGAATACTATTCAAATTTCACAAAAAATTTATTTTATCAATCATTTTATTGTCATTTTAAATGGAAAATGGCTTCATGGTCGAAAGAAAAAATTTCGAGTTCATCGAAATTTACCGGTTCCATGAGTGCTCTTGGAAGTGAAATTTAATTAAAAAAAAGAACTAAAGAAAGAAACATCTTATGATGAAAGAAACATCTTATCAAAGCCTAGCTGATATCTTCAAAGCATTTGATTCTGAAGCGGATTAAGATTCAATTTTGAAAAAAGATGAATATCTTTCGCAGCTCTTTCCGATGATGATGATGATGATGATGATCATGAACATTGAATCTCTCATGAGCAGTAATCGGGGTTCTAAGCACTTTTATTAGCTTTTCTATGATTGGCCGAACAAGATTTAACAAAAGTAGATAATTATGCTTCTTCATCTATTCGCATAAAAGTGTGAAAATCTCCGGGATACCACTGCGATTCACGTGCGTTGTAATATTCGTGTGACTCAACTGCTCTCATTCAGGAGCCAGTCTGTCGTCCATACAAAACATACTTTTTCCTATTTTGTTCTCTGCGTTTTCTAATAATATTACATAAACTTATCCAGTAAGTCGTCATTGTCAAGCGGTATGCCATTCTCACTGAAAGCATTTTTCAGAAATAATGCAGATGTCTGCACAATTCACTTGCAAAAAGGTTGTTTTTTTTTCGCGCCTCTGCCCAGAGCCCACTACCTTGGAACGTCACCTCAAACCCTGAGGGTGAGCCCTTAAAATGTGGATGGCACTACATGGACAGGCAAACTGGCTGTAGAATGTCTCGGTTTTTACTCTAAGTTAAACCAGCCTAGTTGGAATGAAGGTATATTGATGCAGAGGAGCAAACGAATCATTTCTAGCTATGTCTTTAGAGTAGACATTGCATCTTACTATTTTTGTCATTCACTTTGCTTCCCCTCAAAGATTTAAAAAGAACGGAACCATTCAAAATAAGATTATAAAGTGGCTGCGACATCAAAAATGGAATTCAGCCATTTACTCGCCACTAAATCTGTATGTTAACAGTTTGACCAAAGTCACATAAGCTTACATCTGTTAAAAAGCTAGAAATCATTACCAGAGAGCATATGGGCAAGAAATCTTTCCTTTGCTTACTTGTCAATATAGGTAATGGAATTATGTAAAGCTAATTCTGTCCCAAGTTTATAAGGGATATATAAAGGTTTTAAAAGATATTCATAGTAATCTAAAAAAGAACAAAACTATGTTATTCTTTCTTTTTAGTATGTCTTTTACGATTTTTTAAGCTCTGGGGACGATGTTTCACAAATAACAACAAACAATTGAGGCAAAAAAAAAACAACAAAAAAAACGCAATTTTCAAATTGCTTTCCGTCGCATTCAAACATAGCAATTTTTTGCGACAAACTTAGAAATTGATGCTTTTTCCAACCCTATGGAATTTTCTGGCCCATTTACCTTGAATTATTGTCTTAAAGCGTACTTAATAAAGTTTTGCTACAATTTACGACATCATAAAACGATTTCTGTAAATACCCTTAATGTTCAGCTCACAACCAATGTCGTTTTCTTTGTATTTTTAACGAAGAGTTTAATAAAAAAAAATTTAAAACATATGGAGTTAAGCGATATAAAAATAACATCCTACCAATGAGTGCAGATAGATTGAGACTAGTCGGGCATTTAATATATAATCCCGCTACATACAGTTTTAAACAGAAATCTTTGAGAAATATTTGTCCAAGGCAGGTGAAATAGTGAAAGCGTCCTAAAAGGGATAAATAATTTTTGCAGTCTAACATTTGTCTACAATTTCTCTCAAAATATATATACTCTGTCAATGTTTTAGTTGTTTTTTTGTTTTTTTTTAATTTTATGTGAAGGAAACAGCTAAAAGTGAAAAATTCATACATTCTTCAACAATTAAATAATTCTTAGTTTTGGTGTATTACTTAAAGTATTTATAGGTGAAATGAGTCGCCAAGGGCTGGTAATTTAGTCAAAAATGGGGAAAGTATCAAGAAAAAGTTGACAACGGAGATGACTGATTTTCATTGAGGCAAGGAAAACGATGGAACCCAAACCTACTACTACATGACATAGCGCGGGATCAATTCCTGACCTTTTAATTAAGAGTGTGACACTTTATCGACTGAGCTATCTGCGCAACTAAGTACATGTAAAGAAAGCAGTTTAAGTATTTCTTTTAAATTAAAAAAAGAAAAGTAACATCATTTTTCTGTATATTAGTACATTTAAACATAAATAATCCTTTTTTATATGAAATGCATGCAATAGGATAAAACGGCCAATTTTTTTTGCGAAATTTCCTGTAAAAATGTGAGCAAGAAAAAAGGATTTGTAAGTAAATCAAATCATAGAAAGATTCAAAATCGACTCCTAAAACGGTAGGTTTTAACATGAAAGGAACTTTTTACATCGTAAATCGGTAGGCATTCTTTAATATGGATGAGCAATAATGATTTCTTTTTTCGTAAAAGCCAGAGTAACACAACTTATAAATCTGGTGTACCGCCTCTATATTCTATTTGAAAAAAGAATTATATGTAATAATTTTGAGACAAAAATTCTGAGCTGACTAAAGAAGTACATTGTATGAAAGATAAAATTCATTTTGACAACAACAATAATATTTTTTTTCCTTTACATTCACTATAGTTTCCTGTTTGCTTCAGAAAATAAAAATTTCTACCACTAAAGATGGGGCGGATTATGCATCATTTACCATACGGCTAGTTTTCAACTATTTTGTCTTTTCTCTTTCAATCTCGGTTTTTATTTCGACTTACTTGTTCGTACAATCGTTGCTACATGAAGTGAACTTGTCTACATTTACACTTGAATATTAAATTTTCCACCGAACGTGGAGCATTTTACGGATTGCCCTAGATCCTGTCAAGAACGCGAGCCGGTGTGAGGGCAAAACAAGTCATTGAAATCTGCGTCTAAATCAATTTCTGTATCAATTTAAACTAGGAATGATTTGACGAATGAAAGGTAGGTGGGAAATAAAGGTTATATACACACACACGCACATATATATTTTTCTGGATTGCAATGAAAGTAATGATCCTATATGTCGGTCTAAATCTAAATTTACCCAGCCATTGCAAGGACCTTGCTTCGGATAATTGATTTCAGTATATTCTAGAATTTGTTGAAAATAATATCAAAAACTTTTAAAAAGTATCCATGAAATTAGACGCATAAACTCATTTAGAACGTTTTATATCTCTTGCATAAAACTTAAGTTTACAAAAATTGCCAATTATCTGATTTTAAAATGCCTGCAGCGGATGAATTTAAAGAACCATCGAAGCATTAGTGTCTGCGCAAGACCATTGACCTTTTTAACATTTATTCAAGCGAGAGGTAGGAGACATTATTGCGCGCCTATGGGCGCCGTAACTATTGTCACAGACAAACAATTCAAAAAATATTTTCCGCATCATCTTTAGCTTTTTAATGAAATGAAAGACTTCAAATAAATTGATTTTCTTCAAAAACTTGATTATTATTTTTGTTTCCATGCGTCCTATAAATTTCGATGAACTCGAACGTTTTATTGCGTCGATGAAGCCATTTCAAATCAAATCTCATATTAAAATGATTGATAAAATTTGTATTATTATGAATATTATTCTATTGAACAAGAGCTGATTCAGGGAAATAGAGAACATTTCCGGGACGAGATTAGTCCTACAGTCAAAAGGGAACGGAGCGTGAGATAAAAAGATTTAACAAATTATAAAGCCTAGAGCTCTACCTACCACTGTCTTGAAGGGAGTATTTCAATGAGGTTGCTAAAATATTTAATCGGTTTTGATGTAGAAAACAATGAATTGACATTGCTACTCGGAGACTTTGTTAGTTCAAGGGGAGCTCATTTAAAAATATACAAGAGAAAAATAATAACGTAAAATATACTAACAATATTTTGAAAGTTCTATAAACCGAGAAATTTACATTTTCGGCCGGGCGGTACAGGTAGTTGTGAGCTGCCATTCCCTTTTTGTGCTTGGTGACCTCCCAAACATTGAAACAGGAGCAATTCGATGCAAAAGAAAGGAAAAAAGCACGGTCAAGGTTTTTGGTTTCACTTGTTCAATCTATCGGATTTTGCCTACATTGGATTGGCCGAATATAGATCTTCTCCGGAATGCTTAGGATTTTTCTGGCATCTGGTCTGTCTCTGAGAGTGGCAACTGTCCCGCTTGCGCGGCAGGAAATGAAAATTCTTGATTGAACTTTTTGAAAGAAGTGCTATTTAGGATGCGGCGTACTCGAAATAGATTCATTATTAAAAACCAGTTTTTAGACTTGGACGCACTCATTCATGTGAAGGTGAGTCTACCATCTTTGCGCGCCTAAAGCAGCGGAAAGAATGCGTGAAGAATACGTCTTTGAAAAATCTTAATTTGGAGCAAGAAACTGTAGGCGTGGATGTCAGGTAGAATCGGTTAAAATTATGCCAGTTTTGTCTGTAGGCCTTTGAAGTTTACAAATGATAAAGCCAACCTTTTGGGGAACTGCCAATGTCATCTTCAATCTCCAAATGTTGACTGAGAGAAAGAATAAGAAATACAAGAAAAGACATATTGGTGATGAAGATGAAACCAAACTTAGTTGAAATGAATAATGTAGCGGCTGGGGATTTTAGCTGAGTGGTTTGCAAGTTTTTATTTTTTTATGTTAGAGATATACTAGCTTTAATTATTTTTCAGTTATGAAGTATATTAATAACGAAAAAGACAAGAAAAAAAACCGCGTTTTTGATTGCACATTTAATGAACGGATTCAGTGAAAACTTTATCACCCTTGAGAACAATTATTAAGAAAATGATTTTTACTTCAACGAACCTACAAAAGGCCATTCCTCAATTCATAAAAAACGATATGGAAAAAAAGTAAAGAGTTTTGGAAAGATTGAAAAAAAATACCTTGAATAGAATGCAGAGAATTATTAAGATCAGGTTCCTGTGGCTTGCCGAAAAAAAGAGACAGTACGTCCACAGCTTCTAAGTTCAGGCTATAATAGGTTTAGTGAGAGATCATAGATCGGGCGACTGTAATAACCATAATAATATCTGTGATGAGCAGAGAAAGCCCAAATGGTTGTCTGTGTGGAAGAAAGCGTAAATTGCATGGAGGCTAAAGTACTCAAGAAGGGAAGGCAGATTTTATTAAGTTGTAAAAAGTCGAACTGCCTACAATTGTCTTCCCACAATTAAGTTCAATTTGCCTTTAAGTTTTCACGCAGCTTTGGTTAAAATGCTTAAAAGGAATAGACTCAAGAAAAATTAGACTGAATTGATTTTCTTTCTTCCTAGTATAAACTAGTTATATTGAGCTCCACAGAGGCATGTTACATGTAGTATGAAATTGTTTTCGATCTCGATACCAGAATGCCGTTTTTATCTTTCATCATGATTCGTTTACAGCTAAGATAAAGTCATTGCTCGGCATTTTAATCTATCTGAAAGAGGTCGAAAACTCTCTCGTGTCAAAATATGAGTGACAAGAGAGTTTTATCAATTTTCCAACACCTCTTGCCCAAAGCCAGTGTTAGAGAGGAATATGAAAAAGGGTGCTAGCGCATAAAAAAACCAAATGTTAATATTAGTTATTATGAGGCTTATACTACTACTGTGAATATTATGCGACTACAATCAAAATCGCACAGAAGGAAGTAGCCAGACACCAATATTAATCATAATGATATTACTGTATTTCATTTGATCTGAAAAATATTCCCCTGAACCGAGGTTATTTTACAATTTTTTTTTATCAGATTCGACTTTCTGCGTGTAGAAAATAAATGTTAAAGAATTTATAAACATGTCCCTCATAATCGCTGATATGACACAATTTCTTTCTTTTTTTTTTAAATATATATAAAAACAAAAACACATAATCTGATATATAAAAATGTATCTCAAATATTAATATAGAAGATATACTTTATTTATATATATATATATATATATATATATATATATATATATATATATATATATATATATATATATATATGTGTATGTTTGTATATAACTTGAGTTTAAAAAATATATTATTACTCAAATAAATTGGTTTTCATCTCTTAAACTTCTTAAAATAGAATTCTTTTTTTTTTGTAAATTTTTAGTAGAACTCTCTGTTTCATGGCCGATTAACCTGAAAGTATGCACGGGCTGTGAACATGGCAAAACGTTCAATTTTCTCGGATTGCTAATTAAGTCTTTGTTGATTATGAGCTTTGCTGGTTGAAGCCTTGCCCAGTTTTAATTAAGCCAGTTTTGAAGCTGAATCAACACCAAGAGAAATCTATTGAGCCTTCAGAGAACAAGTGTTGTCTTTAGAGGGAAAACAGAAAAATAAATAATTCATGTTTGACCTAAATGTTTGGTCCGGCTGGCGCCAAATTTTTATTTTGCCCTGATGAAGAGACCATAATCTCGCTGTGTTTGCCGGTATACAATACGCAGAGATCGTACTGATAAGCGTAAAAATGAAGTTATATCTAGATTTTCATAGAAAATAATCTAGATGTAGTATGTGAGACAAACACGAATCAATGAGGTATTTTTTATAAACCAAACAAAATTACCAAAAGAAAAACCTTGATTTAGATCTATTTCGGTCGAATTTAACTCTTGAAATTCTTAAAAATTATCAAACAATTTTTGTCTTTATGTGAAAATACAACCACAAATACTTCATTTCAGCTTCGTAGAGAATCCTTGTTTTCTGACCTATAAAAAAGCGCGCCGTAAAAATTATTCCAGGCTAATATTCTTTTCTAATAGATTGCTACCGTATCCAGTTTCCATGCCCAAGATGTTTGGATGCTTGTTAGAAGCGTGTAATTGAAAAATAACACAACAGCATTGTACACAATCACTCCCACAACATACGCAGTCTCTTGGTTGTCTAAAGTGAAGTAAAAGCAGAATGAAATATTACTCTTAGAAGAAAAAACGTGTTCAGTTTAATAATGAACCTGAAATGATAAAAGGCGTGTATGGCATTATAAACATCTATTGGCTGCCAGGTACCTCATTCAACAGAGCGTTGGCTCAAGTAAATACGGAGGTCCGGGATTCATATCATGACCTGGGCTAGCTTTTTTGAGGCTTGATGAGAACCTGATAGGCCCCATCAATTGAAGTTCTTTGAGAGTTTAACGCTTAATGCATGCAAACATTGCCTCTTGAGGCTGAAAATTACTAGTTATATTCCACTGCTAGTGCAAAAACACCAGTAACCGTCTTAAGAGGCCATACCAAGAAAAGTAGTTAAAATAATATATATATATCTGGAAAAAAAACATTTTCAATGGATGGGTATGGCGCGTAAAGTTCTGGTAATTCAAGCGTTCAACAAGAAGTCGTATGAATGTAAGAAACAGAGTGAAAGTAAATAGTTACAAGCCAAGCCTTTTTAAGGCTATCTTCCAGACTAATAGAATAAGAGGCATCGAACAATAAATATAAATATTTTCATCAATATGTGTAATTTCAATCAGTTTTACTTATACAACGATTCGTTTGAGTTAGTTGCAAGTATTGCATAGGTGCCTTACATCTCACACTTACTCATATATCTGAAATCCCATGGTGCAATTCCATGATGTATCTTTCTTTGCATTTGTGTTTTTTCTGACAGGGTTTATAGAAGCATCAGACAGTGCCTTCTCACCTAAAAGGGGAATTGGGAAGGAGAGGTGGAGAAGGGGCGACGGCGGGGGAGGGGGGGGGGATGATATATAGAGAGAGTGGAAGTGTGTGCAAGAGTGAGTATGTGGGAATGACCATCAGACAGATAGTTGGAAAGAGATGTGAGATCAAAAAGCGAGAGAGATAGATAGTGGAAAAAAATAGGCTTAAATTATGGAAATGGATCAAATAAGAAAATCTGAGAGAGATAGCCCAGATGACAAATAATAATTAAAGAGAGAGAGTGAGGTGGGTGGGAGAGAGACACACACACAGACAGACACACAAACAGATAAAGAGTGAGAGGGAAGGAAGAAAGAGACAGAGAGAGAAAAGAGAGAAAGCCAGCGAGAGGGAGAGAGAGAGAGAGTAGAGAAATGGGAGAAAAGCAGAGCCAAGAGGGAGAGAGCAGAGATGGACATGCACACACATGCAGATAGACGAACACCTAGGCAGACAAAAAAAAGACGAAGCAAATAGAAAAAAGCAGAGAAAGCAGCAATTCATCGAGAGGGAAGCGAGCCTCGGGTGTGTAGAACTGTTCCCGCTCTAGCCACGCATAAAAACCCTGTGGATCCATCAGCAACCGGGCTGTTGTGGCGAGGATGCGGAGAGAAAGGAAATTCATCTATCCAGCTGTAGGTACATAAAAAGACTTTTTTCAAGGTGAAGGGCTTTGTAGGATTTTGTATCATTCTTGGAAGAAATAGCATTTGTGTGCGCTTGAGTAATCTTTGTCATTTGGGAATTAACTCAAGCACACCGTAGTTATTCCTTGAACAAAATGGAGTATGAAGTTTCTCCAAAAGTTTTGGTCTGTTAGTCAGTTTTTTTTCTTTTGTTTTATTTTTTTTTATTTTATTTTTTTTTTTTTTGGAAAAAGTGGGAAAGAAAAAATTCTTTTCATATTCAATTCTTAATTTGTTTTTTTGTTGTTTTTTTAAAGCATAAAATTTGTTTGACATGTGGCTACTACAAATTATCCTTATAATAGACAATATTAAAATTTGGAAACACATTTACTTCATACAAAAAATGATTATGTGAAAGGATAGTTTTATTTCGTGTTATCTGAACCATACATATGAATTGTAACTTTAAGTAATAAACTGCGGTATACACTTTCACATCAATTTTTAGCCAGGCGTTACCGTTAGATAAGATTCTGCTTATTAATTATGGTTTCTTCGCTCGGAGCTTTGGATTTTGGTCATAACAAAAGATAGCAGTCCAGGACACGCGATAAATAACGGGTGTTTGTTAACTCCTTCCAAACATGGTGAGGTACTAGAAATTTTAGTCTAGCTCCATAAAAAAATTGACGTTAAAACAAAAACGTTGCTGAATTTATATTGATTTATATAAGGATTACGCAGTGCTCATTACTTAACGGTCAGAAAATTGTGAAAATGATTTGAAAAAATCGTATGTCCATTGTGAGATTAAAACCCTGAACTTATAATTGTGTCCGATCTTTTCGCACATCAAATCGCCACTTTCTCAATTTGTAAACAAGATAACACATAAATAAGTTATTTAGCGATGCAAACTGTTTTTAAAAATATCCGCATTTGTTGAGATCAGATACATGCTTTAAGAAAATAGTAGCGATATCTATTAGCTCATAATCGTTCCTCCATAAACTTGAAGTACAGGTGTTTCTGATGTTTTAATCTAAGTTTCGTTTCAAAGGCACGGAGTTCTTTGTTTTACCTTATCTATTAATTTGTGTGTCTCTTTTTTAACTTGATAAGCTCATAAAATTAATGAAAGGCTATCATTTACTTCGTTTTTATCTTTGACAGGTTTGCAAGTATTTCATATCAACAGAAGGCAGAGCCGCTCAAAGAAACTTCATGATCTATATTTCACACTCTGGCATTTTTTTCAAACTTGTCACTGAACAGGAAATCAAGATCAAGACTCCGAGTTTGTTATCGCACTTAT
This sequence comes from Elysia crispata, assembly GCA_033675545.1. Taxonomy (NCBI): domain Eukaryota; kingdom Metazoa; phylum Mollusca; class Gastropoda; family Plakobranchidae; genus Elysia; species Elysia crispata. The sequence goes on along the minus strand of JAWDGP010001700.1, from coordinate 977 downwards.
TGCATACCTAATATGATATAAAGGAATGGATAAGACTGACAATGATTTTTAGTTGACCCGTGAAGTTTGATCAGTTGCATATAGATAATAACATATCCTATTCGCTGGACTCTCTCATGATTTAGTGAAAAACAGAATTGTCCTAAAATGGAGTATGACCTCTTAACCCTTGCCCTGCGACGAACGCTAGATGTGACTATCAACGTAAGCAGTTCACTTGTACCACCCAGGGCCCTATTGCCTAGTGCTCACCAACTGAACGGTTCTGACCCATGGTTCCATGACTCAGTAAATAACGATAGCAACAATGGATCCCACCCTGACTATAATTATACTTTGTCACCACTCCTTGAAGCAGGCGAATTCATCAGCAAGTATTACCTCTGGGCCGTGTTTGCCTTCGGCTTTCCAGGTAAGTTAATATATTTAAAATGTAAAAATTATTAGATTTCTAGTTTCTCATACGTTTCATAAGATGAAAGTGCCGATAGGTCTCCACATGTTCACCAATAGTTCTATAATAACTATTGCTGAACGCAGTGATTAATCGCGTCCCGATAAGTTTCGTTATTTTTTTTATTCCCCTTTTGTTTCAAGGCAAATCTGGCAAAAAATCGTAACTGTTGATTTATACTGTGGTATTTCAACGTACCATACGCATCATTATTATTTCTTCTGAATGTTTTGAGACACTTATGATTGAAATAGTCATAAGGAATTATTGCGTTCGGTGTTTCATCTACATCATTGAGATCTTTTTGTACGGGTTCTTTTATATCTGTGCAGTGCATCACAGAATCCGTTAATGTATGTCTGTACGTATGGTGGATGCTAGTTTAGTTAATTCGCCCATTGCTAGATAAGTTAACTGTATGAAATTTCACATTAGAAAATGGCTGCTTAGGTAAATATCACAAAATATTTTTTGGATTATATGATGCCTTAAATGAAAAAATAAATTGAACTTCTGTCTTAAA
>JAWDGP010001699.1:0-16052 GCA_033675545.1 Elysia crispata | reverse complement strand
ACTTTTTTTGGTGGAATGGTGGTTTTGCTTTTTTGGTTTATAAAGCACCTTCATTACCTGGGATTTTAAATAAACTTTTATTTATCATCAACATTTATTTTACAACAGATGATGATAACTTCCGAGGGATGAAGGATCATTTCCTTATGTGTGGGAGAGGCAAGAAGATCAGCATCTACCTTCTCTTGCCTCTACTCAACAACCGGGTCCTTGTTCACTGCACGTCCAAGCGTTGTGTTTTTGGTTGCAAGGGTATCCTGATCATCTTTGGCATCTTCCAGGCCTATGAGACCCAAAAGAGTGAGACTTAAACAAGTCAATGATTCCAGGTTTGTTCGCATTAGCATCAACAACCTTGTGGCTAGGAACCCAAAACCAATTTCTATCCTTTAAATTTTTATATATATTTAAGATAAATTAGAAAGTAAAGGGTTTTTCTTCGAATCCACAAGGTTTTTGGCTGTTGAGATTTAATGAGAAAATATGAGAGCCAGCAGTCTTAGCCACAGAAAGCAGCAGTTGTGTAAATATCATAAGCTAACTAAACTGATACTTTTTTTGATGGATTTTAATTGAGGAATCTTGTTTGGGAAAAACCCTATGTGGCTCTCATTAAATGATTAATTATTTAAAACATTTGTCTAATGAAGTTTCATTCAGTTCCAACAACAGAGAGGACAAATACTCAGTCATATTTTTTTTATAGTTTTCTTTATTTAAAAACAAAAGTAGGCATCAAATTCATACCAGATTGTCAAGTTATGTGGAATCAATTTCAAATTTTTACAGCACAAACATTTTTGAAGTATTGGCATTGTTATCAAATTTTCCTTGATATGCTTTTCACGCATTATGAAAACACGTTGGGCTGTCTTGTAAATGAGATTGGAAAAAAATGGCAAGACTTTTCTTTAAAACATCACAATGTATATTTTTTTATGGTGCTGATTGCATTTTGTTTAAGATACGTTTATTTTATAGATTACTTGAACTGGCACAGTATACAAATATTTTTAACAAATAACCTCAGGTATCAAGATTTCAAATCATTGTTAGAGAAAAATTATATTTGAAGAGGGAAGCTGAAAGAATTGAAAAAAGCCATATTGAAATTAAATAAGCTTTTTCAATTAGATATTTCACTATTATAGGCTTCTTAAGAGAGTTATATAATTGAACACTTTAGCTGTTTATTTCTTTTAAACTTCAGATTTTTGTGTAAACAATGATTTATGAATATGTTTAAAAAAATCAAAGTAAATTTTGTATATTTTAACATGCACAAGTCACATTTTAGCACTTTAACATTTTTTTTATTGATCTGGCATTGATAAGTCTGTATTTCAGAGTAGTGTTAATTTTTTTCTTCCTTTTTTTTTATAAACTCAAGTATTTTGTGAAGAAATTTTTAACAGGGTGCTTCTTAACATTAAATTGAACGAAAATTTTTGCTTATGTGAAACATTGCAGGTCCTGTATGTTATTAGTGCCCCAATCTCACCCATCTTCAGCAAACAGGAAAACACGACATTTGATTTAGTCTCTCTGGCCATTGTGTTGTGCACCTGCCCTTTATGGGCCTCATCATAATTCGAGAGGTATTGTTATGATGTTTTAATTGTTGTATGCCATAAGAGCAGCATTGATCAGTTGATTTTTACACACTGGAAGCGTCTTACGCAACTGTCCAAGCATTTTTTTTTTTACTGTTGAGCAGGTTTCCACAACCGTGAGAGCACATGGACCAACTCCTCTTTGCCTCTTTTCTCCACATTCTTCTTCTGCTCTCATCATCTAGTATAGCGTTCCTTTTGAAAGTACTCGTACTTGTTTTTTCTTTTCTTCAGCTTTGAGCCAGTTGCGTCTGTAATTTGAATGTTTCTGCTTGGTTATTATCTCATCTCTATTTTGGACTTCCTTTTGTATCAGATTGGGATGTTTTAGTGTGATTCCAAGAAGAATATATAAATATGGAGGGGCTATGTTTGCTATCTTTATTTCTAGGAATGGATGTCTGAGTTTATTGTTAAAACATTTAACTGCATTTGTTTTCCCATCGCTCTCCAAAAACTGTTGTGCATCTGTGTGTAAAGATTGTAGTGCTCTCTTTATGGTAAGTTCCTTACTTTCTGTTTGTCCCTGTCGCTCCTGAAATGCCATAGGACAAGAAAGCATAGTCTCCAAAGAGGAAGACAACAATCTCTTCTGTCTCCGTGCGAAGTTTTGTAAGGCATGTATTTGGTTTTTTAGCTCTTTGAAAATTGTTTGCAGATTTTTTACTGTGTCTTTTACCTCTGCTATAGCTACCAGGTGTGTATTTGCCTCAGAGTTGTTTTTCGGCACTCTCTCTCTCTCTCTCTCTCTCTCTCTCTCTCTCTCTCTCTCTCTCTCTCTCTCTCTCTCTCTCTCTATATATATATATATATATATATATATATATATAGAGAGAGAGAGAGAGAGAGATATATATCCCCTCCTTTTCTTCCCTATCCCTTCTCTGTGTAACTCATTCCTGTCTATTCATAATTATATGCTCCTCTCAACATCTTCAGTGATAATCTGACGGAGATCTTCAACCTCTTCTTCATTTTGAGAAGATCACCAGCCACAGACTAAACAACTTGAGACAATGTGCTTTTGAGAGGGAATCCTTACCATCTACTGAGTTTTGAAGAAGGACGAGATTGGAATCAACGTGACACAGCAGCGTAGTTCAGGAATTTTGCCCTTGATGTGCAAGTTGATCTTCTTTTCTCAAGAATTTTTAAACTAGTTTAAATTCATGTGATCATTGCTTTTGACGCCATAGCAGTCAAAGATCAGTTATAAAGGTAAAAATGAACTAGTATAGACATGTCCATTGACTTGTACTTTTCAAACACAGCATTATACCAGGATTCTGTTAAGTCTTTAGGGAGAGGAGTTGCTGCTCTAAAGAAAGGAACTTAAATTTAACAAAGATCCAAAATCAGCTGTTATATATGTTTGATGTGGTAAAAAAAATTATTTTGTAAGTTTATTGTCAAATTATTGTTTTATCACAATTATAATGGGAATAAGGCTGGTAGTTTTCAGAAATCAATTCCCGTTCATGACTTGGCAGAGATATAGGCTTAAAGTGCTGAAATCTTCTGTTGGTTCAATTCAAGCAGCCTTGTGACATCATTGCATTATTATCTTTTTTTAAGTGTGTATTTCTTCGTTTTCTCCAGTAGGACAGACAGGTTTTTCAATCTTTCATGTCATCTCTTTTCTTATCCTTTCTGCTTAAAACAAACTTTCTCTTTCACAAAAATCATTTTCTTTTTCTCCAAAAATTAGGAGAGGGGAAAAAATCATCTGTTCTTGCTTTAAGTCTTTGCAGGTCAAGACAAATTTTGGGCTACATTTGTAGACCAATCAAAGGTAGTCAGCTTACACCTCATGTACAAGTGAGACTTATATGTTTATCTTCTAATATTCATCTCTTTCTTTTCAAGCAAATTTCATGTCTGCAAAGTGTTGTCTGTGAATACATTCCTTTGTTTTATGGTTTGCTTGTTTTTTCACTATGTATGCTTTGAGTCCTTTGTATTTTCCAGTTTTGAAAATGTTATAGAACTGGAGTAAGATGTTATATTTGCAATCTGTGCTGTATTTATGGCAGTGGTTGTCTATACATAATTTTATGTAGAGCAGCGCCCAACATATGCGGTAACCATCTACGTTGAAACAACAAAGACATATAGCTTACAACTACCTTTATTAGATGTACCTTTTTTTTTTTTTTGTAAAACACGGCAATCCTTAGATTATTCATAGAAAATTCTCTATGAATTAGGGGCCCTGCTCTTTACAGTAGGCGATCATGACCTTCTGCGCATCTCTATACCTTGATGCTGTTAAGTGCCTCTGTCACTCATTTTACATTTAGCCACTTATCTTTTCTCGCTTCTTTCCCCTGCTGCCGTTTCCTTTAAAATCAATCGAGTTGCCACAAGATGTTTTAGTTTTTTTTTCTCATCACATGGCCCAAAAAAGACTGCCTATAGTTTACATATGGTATTTATGAGCATTTTGGACTTTCGATCCAAAACAAAACGATTTTAACTGAATGGTGGACACTTGAATAAATCCATACTCTATAGCCACACTGATGAGTCGTAATACGACGAAACACATCCTAGAATGTGTCTGTGGATGAGTGAAAAAAATTATTGTTCCTTTATGCAAATATTTCCCCTTAAAAACGATTGATAATTCTTTGACTGGGGGACGGAATTCCTCCATCCTCCTTAATTTAAAATAGGTTTAATCGTAGATAAAAAGAAACTTGCTCAGTTTTATTTTTTTGTATTATTAGATTTTCTAAAAATGTTCAATTTTACTTTTTTTCTAAATCTGTAAAGTTCTATTTAGATAATTACTAAAATCTGATGAGATTAAATTAGCTCTTGAAACAAACAATTTTGTGCAGTTATTATAAACTATCTTTATGTAAATTGTATCTCATTATTTCATATACATGTGCAATATATTTCAAATTTGATATATATCTAGCTAAGGTTTCACCCGCTCCCCATATTAATCTTTCTTTTTTGTGATTCCTTTTCAGAAGTAAAATGTGGGACCTTGTTTGAATCCTCAAAGCTTTCTTATCATCCAGTTTTTATTTCTCTTGACAACGCTTTTAAAGAGAACAGGGAAAATATATTGACTGGAGTAAATTAATTAATATGTGAACAAAAATCTTATGTGAATTATCAGTTGTGCTTTATTGTAATGCAATGTAAGGTGAAAGTCAAACAGATTAAAGTTCATTTAACAGGCAATGCCCCAATATGTATTATCTATTTTAATGAAAATGTCATATTCGTTTATGTTATATACATAAGTTTCATTGACGTTATTTTTTTTTAGACTGTATTATGTGCCTTTTTTAGGTAACTGTGTATTATAAAATTATTTCTTTTTATATTATTATAATTTGGATTTCTCTGAATAAACTCAAATAACACTCTTATCTGTCTTTGTTATTTTTGATATTGTTCCTGTTTTTAATACCTCCCACATTCAATACATTGAGAGTTTAAACCCAAACGTTTTCGTATGTGTTTAAGGTATTTATCAAGTGATTTCAATTTATTGCAATTTCCACAGATTTTAAGATCCGTCAGTTTTATACGAAAGAAATATTGAACTCCATATAAAGTAATAGAAACATACAACTGCCAGATAGATGGTGAATCAAAATTCAACAATGAAATAGGGGTGAGAAATACTTCTATACTTCTATCTCTATAAACAAGCATAAAAACAAAATATCATTAGAATAGAATAGATATCGGAATAAAAAATCAAAACGGTAGAATCGATTTCAATTTTTTCTTTCTCTATACTAATAATACAATACCAATGCTGTAGAATCGAAATGATTTCTATAAATCATCAAAACAAAACCATATTATCAATGTGGCCGCCAGTTGATTCTGTTTTGGCCATCTCTATAATTAGAATAATTCGATTTTCATTCTAGTAATCTATATAAATACAATAAATCCAATATAGCCGCCGGTTAATTCTATTTTGGCCATCTCTATAATTAGCATAAATTCAATATGGCCGCCGGTTAATTTTATCTTGGCCATCTCTACAATTAGCATAAATCCAATATAGCCGCCGGTTAATTTCTATTTTGGCCATCTCTATAATTAGCATAAATTCAATATGGCCGCCGGTTCATTCCTATTTTGGCCATCTCTATAATTAGCATAAATTCAATATGGCCGCCGGTTAATTTTATCTTCGTAATCTCTATAACAAGCATAATTTTAATGTGGCCGCCAGTTGATTCTATTTTTGCCATCTCTAAAATAAGCAAAAATTCAATATGGCCGCCGGTTAATTTCTATTTTGGCCATCTCTATAATTAGCATAAATTCAATATGGCCGCCGGTTAATTTTATCTTAGTAATCTCTATAACAAGCATAATTTTAATGAGGCCGCCAGTTCATTCTATTTTGGCCATCTCTACAATTAGCATAAATCCAATATAGACGCCGGTTAATTTCTATTTTGGCCATCTCTATAATTAGCATAAACTCAATATGGCCGCCGGTTAATTTCTATTTTGGCCATCTCTATAATTAGCATAAATTCAATATGGCCGCCGGTAAATTTTATCTTGGTAATCTCTATAACAAGCATAATTTTAATGTGGCCGCCAGTTGATTCTATTTTGCCCATCTCTACAAATAGCATAAATCCAATATTGACACCGGTTAATTTCTATTTTGGCCATCTCTATAATTAGCATAAATTCAATATGGCCGCCGGTTAATTTGATCTTGGTAATCTCTATATAAACCATAATTTTAATGTGGCCGCCAGTTGATTCTATTTTGGTCATCTCTACAATTAGCATAAATCCAATATAGACGCCGGTTAATTTCTATTTTGGCCATCTCTATAATTAGCATAAATTCAATATGGCCGCCGGTTAATTTCTATTTTGGCCATCTCTATAATTAGCATAAATTCAATATGGCCGCCGGTTAATTTTATCTTGGTAATCTCTATAACAAGCATAATTTTAATGAGGCCGCCAGTTGATTCTATTTTGCCCATCTATACAATTAGCATAAATCCAATATTGACACCGGTTAATTTTTATTTTGGCCATCTCTATAACAAGCATAAATTCAATATGGCCGCCGGTTAATTTCTTTTTTGGCCATCTTCATAATTAGCATAAATTCAATATGGCCGCCGGTTAATTTCTATTTTGGCCATCTCTATAATAAGCATAAATTCAATATGGCCGCCGGTTAATTTCTATTTTGGCCATCTCTATAATTAGCATAAATTCAATATGGCCGCCGGTTAATTTTATCTTGGTAATCTCTATAACAAGCATAATTTTAATGAGGCCGCCAGTTGATTCTATTTTGGCCATCTCTACAATTAGCATAAATCCAATATAGACGCCGGTTAATTTCTATTTTGGCCATCTCTATAATTAGCATAAATTCAATATGGCCGCCGGTTAATTTCTATTTTGGCCATCTCTATAATTAGCATAAATTCAATATGGCCGCCAGTTGATTCTATTTTGGCCATCTCTACAATTAGCATAAATCCAATATAGACGCCGGTTAATTTCTATTTTGGCCATCTCTATAATTAGCATAAATTCAATATGGCCGCCGGTTAATTTCTATTTTGGCCATCTCTATAATTAGCATAAATTCAATATGGCCGCCGGTTAATTTCTATTTTGGCCATCTCTATAATTAGCATAAATTCAATATGGCCGCCGGTTAATTTCTATTTTGGCCATCTCTATAATTAGCATAAATTCAATATGGCCGCCGGTTAATTTTATCTTGGTAATCTCTATAACAAGCATAATTTTAATGTGGCCGCCAGTTGATTCTATTTTGGCCATCTCTACAATTAGCATAAATCCAATATAGACGCCGGTTAATTTCTATTTTGGCCATCTCTATAATTAGCATAAATTCAATATGGTCGCCGGTTAATTTCTATTTTGGCCATCTCTATAATTAGCATAAATTCAATATGGCCGCCGGTTAATTTTATCTTGGTAATCTCTATAACAAGCATAATTTTAATGTGGCCGCTAGTTGATTCTATTTTGGCCATCTCTATAATTAGCATAAATTTTTTATGGCCGCTGGTTAATTTCTATTTTGGCAATCTCTACAATTAGCATAAATCAAATATTGACGCCGGTTAATTTCTATTTTGGCCATCTTCATAATTAGCATAAATTCAATATGGCCGCCGGTTAATTTCTATTTTGGCCATCTCTATAATTAGCATAAATTCAATATGGCCGCCGGTTAATTTTATCTTGGTTATCTCTATAATTAGCATAAATTCAATATGGTCGCCGGTTAATTTCTATTTTTGCCATCTCTATAATTAGCATAAATTCAATATGGCCGCCGGTTAATTTTATCTTGGTAATCTCTATAACAAGCATAATTTTAATGTGGCCGCCAGTTGATTCTATTTTGCCCATCTCTACAATTAGCATAAATCCAATATTGACACCGGTTAATTTTTTTTTTTTGGCCATCTCCATAATTAGCATAAATTCAATATGGCCGCCGGTTAATTTTATCTTGGTAATCTCTATAACAAGCATAATTTTAATGAGGCCGCCAGTTGATTCTATTTTGGCCATCTCTATAATTAGCATAAATTCAATATGGCCGCCGGTTAATTTTATCTTGGTAATCTCTATAACAAGCATAGTTTTAATGTGGCCGCTAGTTGATTCTATTTTGGCCATCTCTATAATTAGCATAAATTTTTTACGGCCGTTGGTTAATTTTATCTTCGTAATCTCTATAAAAAGCATTATTTTAATGTGGCCGCTAGTTGATTCTATTTTGGCCATCTCTATAATTCGCATAAATTCAATATGGCCGCCGGTTAATTTTATCTTCGTAATCTCTATAAAAAGCATTATTTTAATGTGGCCGCCAGTTGAGTCTATTTTGCCCATCTCTACAAATAGCATAAATCCAATATTGACACCGGTTAATTTCTATTTTGGCCATCTCTATAATTAGCATAAATTCAATATGGCCGCTGGTTAATTTTATCTTGGTAATCTCTATATAAACCATAATTTTAATGTGGCCGCCAGTTGATTCTATTTTGGCCATCTCTACAATTAGCATAAATCCAATACAGACGCCGGTTAATTTCTATTTTGGCCATCTCTATAATTAGCATAAATTCAATATGGCCGCCGGTTAATTTCTATTTTGGCCATCTCTATAATTAGCATAAATTCAATATGGCCGCCGGTTAATTTCTATTTTGGCCATCTCTATAATTAGCATAAATTCAATATGGCCGCCGGTTAATTTCTATTTTGGCCATCTCTATAATTAGCATAAATTCAATATGGCCGCCGGTTAATTTTATCTTGGTAATCTCTATAACAAGCATAATTTTAATGTGGCCGCCAGTTGATTCTATTTTGGCCATCTCTACAATTAGCATAAATCCAATATAGACGCCGGTTAATTTCTATTTTGGCCATCTCTATAATTAGCATAAATTCAATATGGCCGCCGGTTAATTTCTATTTTGGCCATCTCTATAATTAGCATAAATTCAATATGGCCGCCGGTTAATTTTATCTTGGTAATCTCTATAACAAGCATAATTTTAATGTGGCCGCTAGTTGATTCTATTTTGGCCATCTCTATAATTAGCATAAATTCAATATGGCCGCCGGTTAATTTCTATTTTGGCCATCTCTACAATTAGCATAAATTCAATATGGCCGCCGGTTAATTTCTATTTTGGCCATCTCTATAATTAGCATAAATTCAATATGGCCGCCGGTTAATTTCTATTTTGGCCATCTCTATAATTAGCATAAATTCAATATGGCCGCCGGTTAATTTCTATTTTGGCCATCTCTATAATTAGCATAAATTCAATATGGCCGCCGGTTAATTTCTATTTTGGCCATCTCTATAATTAGCATAAATTCAATATGGCCGCCGGTTAATTTTATCTTGGTAATCTCTATAACAAGCATAATTTTAATGTGGCCGCCAGTTGATTCTATTTTGGCCATCTCTACAATTAGCATAAATCCAATATTGACGCCGGTTAATTTCTATTTTGGCCATCTCTATAATTAGCATAAATTCAATATGGCCGCCGGTTAATTTTATCTTGGTAATCTCTATAACAAGCATAATTTTAATGAGGCCGCCAGTTGATTCTATTTTGGCCATCTCTATAATTAGCATAAATTCAATATGGCCGCCGGTTAATTTTATCTTGGTAATCTCTATAACAAGCATAATTTTAATGTGGCCGCTAGTTGATTCTATTTTGGCCATCTCTATAATTAGCATAAATTCAATATGGCCGCCGGTTAATTTTATCTTGGTAATCTCTATAAAAAGCATAATTTTAATGTGGCCGCCAGTTGATTCTATTTTGGCCATCTCTATAATTAGCATAAATTCAATATGGCCGCCGGTTAATTTTATCTTGGTAATCTCTATAAAAAGCATAATTTTAATGTGGCCGCCAGTTGATTCTATTTTGCCCATCTCTACAATTAGCATAAATCCAATATGGCCGCCGGTTAATTTCTATTTTGGCCATCTCTATAATTAGCATAAATTCAATATGGCCGCCGGTTAATTTTATCTTGGTAATCTCTATATAAACCATAATTTTAATGTGGCCGCCAGTTGATTCTATTTTGGCCATCTCTACAATTAGCATAAATCCAATATAGACGCCGGTTAATTTCTATTTTGGCCATCTCTATAATTAGCATAAATTCAATATGGCCGCCGGTTAATTTCTATTTTGGCCATCTCTATAATTAGCATAAATTCAATATGGCCGCCGGTTAATTTTATCTTGGTAATCTCTATAACAAGCATAATTTTAATGTGGCCGCCAGTTGATTCTATTTTGGCCATCTCTACAATTAGCATAAATCCAATATAGACGCCGGTTAATTTCTATTTTGGCCATCTCTATAATTAGCATAAATTCAATATGGTCGCCGGTTAATTTCTATTTTGGCCATCTCTATAATTAGCATAAATTCAATATGGCCGCCGGTTAATTTGATCTTGGTAATCTCTATAACAAGCATAATTTTAATGTGGCCGCCAGTTGATTTCTATTTTGGCCATCTCTACAATTAGCATAAATCCAATATTGACGCCGGTTAATTTCTATTTTGGCCATCTCTATAATTAGCATAAATTCAATATGGCCGCCGGTTAATTTTATCTTGGTAATCTCTATAACAAGCATAATTTTAATGAGGCCGCCAGTTGATTCTATTTTGGCCATCTCTATAATTAGCATAAATTCAATATGGCCGCCGGTTAATTTTATCTTGGTAATCTCTATAACAAGCATAATTTTAATGTGGCCGCCAGTTAATTTCTATTTTGGCCATCTCTATAATTAGCATAAATTCAATATGGCCGCCGGTTAATTTTATCTTGGTAATCTCTATAATTAGCATAATTTTAATGTGGCCGCCAGTTGATTCTATTTTGGCCATCTCTATAATTAGCATAAATTCAATATGGCCGCCGGTTAATTTTATCTTGGTAATCTCTATAACAAGCATAATTTTAATGTGGCCGCCAGTTGATTCTATTTTGCCCATCTCTACAATTAGCATAAATCCAATATTGACGCCGGTTAATTTCTATTTTGGCCATCTCTATAATTAGCATAAATTCAATATGGCCGCCGGTTAATTTTATCTTGGTAATCTCTATATAAACCATAATTTTAATGTGGCCGCCAGTTGATTCTATTTTGGCCATCTCTACAATTAGCATAAATCCAATATAGACGCCGGTTAATTTCTATTTTGGCCATCTCTATAATTAGCATAAATTCAATATGGCCGCCGGTTAATTTCTATTTTGGCCATCTCTATAATTAGCATAAATTCAATATGGCCGCCGGTTAATTTTATCTTGGTAATCTCTATAACAAGCATAATTTTAATGTGGCCGCCAGTTGATTCTATTTTGGCCATCTCTACAATTAGCATAAATCCAATATAGACGCCGGTTAATTTCTATTTTGGCCATCTCTATAATTAGCATAAATTCAATATGGTCGCCGGTTAATTTCTATTTTGGCCATCTCTATAATTAGCATAAATTCAATATGGCCGCCGGTTAATTTGATCTTGGTAATCTCTATAACAAGCATAATTTTAATGTGGCCGCCAGTTGATTCTATTTTGTCCATCTCTACAATTAGCATAAATCCAATATTGACACCGGTTAATTTTTATTTTGGCCATCTCTATAACAAGCATAAATTCAATATGGCCGCCGGTTAATTTCTTTTTTTGCCATTTTTATAATTAGCATAAATTTAATATGGCCGCCGGTTAATTTTTATTTTGGCCATATCTATAATAAGCATGAATTCAATATGGCCGACAGTTACCCTTTCTCTTGGTAATCTCTATAATAAGCATAATTTGAATGTGGCCGCCAGTTGATTCTATTTTGCCCATCTCTACAATTAGCATAAATCCAATATTGACGCCGGTTAATTTCTTTTTTGGCCATCTTCATAATTAGCATAAATTCAATATGGCCGCCGGTTAATTTCTATTTTGGCCATCTCTATAATAAGCATAAATTCAATATGGCCGCCGGTTAATTTCTATTTTGGCCATCTCTATAATAAGCATAAATTCAATATGGCCGCCGGTTAATTTTATCTTGGTAATCTCTATAACAAGCATAATTTTAATGAGGCCGCCAGTTGATTCTATTTTGGCCATCTCTACAATTAGCATAAATCCAATATAGACGCCGGTTAATTTCTATTTTGGCCATCTCTATAATTAGCATAAACTCAATATGGTCGCCGGTTAATTTCTATTTTGGCCATCTCTATAATTAGCATAAATTCAATATGGCCGCCGGTTAATTTTATCTTGGTAATCTCTATAACAAGCATAATTTTAATGTGGCCGCCAGTTGATTCTATTTTGGCCATCTCTACAATTAGCATAAATCCAATATTGACGCCGGTTAATTTCTATTTTGGCCATCTCTATAATTAGCATAAATTCAATATGGTCGCCGGTTAATTTCTATTTTGGCCATCTCTATAATTAGCATAAATCTAATATGGCCGCCGGTTAATTTCTATTTTGGCCATCTTCATAATTAGCATAAATTCAATATGGCCGCCGGTTAATTTCTATTTTGGCCATCTCTATAATTAGCATAAATTCAATATGGCCGCCGGTTAATTTCTATTTTGGCCATCTCTATAATTAGCATAAATTCAATATGGCCGCCGGTTAATTTTATCTTGGTAATCTCTATAACAAGCATAATTTTAATGAGGCCGCCAGTTGATTCTATTTTGGCCATCTCTACAATTAGCATAAATCCAATATAGACGCCGGTTAATTTCTATTTTGGCCATCTCTATAATTAGCATAAATTCAATATGGCCGCCGGTTAATTTCTATTTTGGCCATCTCTATAATTAGCATAAATTCAATATGGCCGCCGGTTAATTTTATCTTGGTAATCTCTATAACAAGCATAATTTTAATGTGGCCGCCAGTTGATTCTATTTTGCCCATCTCTACAATTAGCATAAATCCAATATTGACGCCGGTTAATTTCTATTTGGCCCACTCTATAATTAGCATAAATTCAATATGGCCGCCGGTTAATTTTATCTTGGAAATCTCTATATAAACCATAATTTTAATGTGGCCGCCAGTTGATTCTATTTTGCCCATCTCTACAATTAGCATAAATCCAATATTGACACCGGTTAATTTCTATTTTGGCCATCTCTATAATTAGCATAAATTCAATATGGCCGCCGGTTAATTTTATCTTGGTAATCTCTATAATTAGCATAATTTTAATGTGGCCGCCAGTTGATTCTATTTTGGCCATCTCTACAATTAGCATAAATCCAATATAGACGCCGGTTAATTTCTATTTTGGCCATCTCTATAATTAGCATAAATTCAATATGGCCGCCGGTTAATTTCTATTTTGGCCATCTCTATAATTAGCATAAATTCAATATGGCCGCCGGTTAATTTTATCTTGGTAATCTCTATAACAAGCATAATTTTAATGTGGCCGCCAGTTGATTCTATTTTGGCCATCTCTACAATTAGCATAAATCCAATATAGACGCCGGTTAATTTCTATTTTGGCCATCTCTATAATTAGCATAAACTCAATATGGCCGCCGGTTAATTTCTATTTTGGCCATCTCTATAATTAGCATAAATTCAATATGGCCGCCGGTTAATTTTATCTTGGTAATCTCTATAACAAGCATAATTTTAATATGGCCGCCAGTTGATTCTATTTTGGCCATCTCTATAATTAGCATAAATTCAATATGGCCGCCGGTTAATTTTATCTTGGTAATCTCTATAATTAGCATAATTTTAATATGGCCGCCAGTTGATTCTATTTTGGCCATCTCTATAATTAGCATAAATTCAATATTGACGCCGGTTAATTTCTATTTTGGCCATCTCTATAATTAGCATAAATTCAATATGGCCGCCGGTTAATTTCTATTTTGGCCATCTCTATAATTAGCATAAATTCAATATGGCCGCCGGTTAATTTTATCTTGGTAATCTCTATAACAAGCATAATTTTAATATGGCCGCCAGTTGATTCTATTTTGGCCATCTCTACAATTAGCATAAATCCAATATAGACGCCGGTTAATTTCTATTTTGGCCATCTCTATAATTAGCATAAACTCAATATGGCCGCCGGTTAATTTCTATTTTGGCCATCTCTATAATTAGCATAAATTCAATATGGCCGCCGGTTAATTTTATCTTGGTAATCTCTATAACAAGCATAATTTTAATGTGGCCGCCAGTTGATTCTATTTTGGCCATCTCTACAATTAGCATAAATCCAATATAGACGCCGGTTAATTTCTATTTTGGCCATCTCTATAATTAGCATAAATTCAATATGGCCGCCGGTTAATTTCTATTTTGGCCATCTCTATAATTAGCATAAATTCAATATGGCCGCCGGTTAATTTTATCTTGGTAATCTCTATAACAAGCATAATTTTAATGTGGCCGCCAGTTGATTCTATTTTGGCCATCTCTATAATTAGCATAAATCCAATATGGCCGCCGGTTAATTTCTATTTTGGCCATCTCTATAATTAGCATAAATTCAATATGGCCGCCGGTTAATTTTATCTTGGTAATCTCTATAACAAGCATAATTTTAATGTGGCCGCCAGTTGATTCTATTTTGGCCATCTCTACAATTAGCATAAATCCAATATTGACGCCGGTTAATTTCTATTTTGGCCATCTCTATAATTAGCATAAATTAAATATGGCCGCCGGTTAATTTCTTTTTTGGCCATCTTCATAATAAGCATAAATTCAATATGGCCGCCGGTTAATTTCTATTTTGGCCATCTCTATAATTAGCATAAATTCAATATGGCCGCCAGTTGATTCTATTTTGGCCATCTCTATAATTAGCATCAATTGAATATGGCCGCTGGTTAATTTTATCTTGGTAATCTCTATCAGAAGCATAATTCTAATGTGGCCGCCAGCTGATTCTATTTTGGCCATCTCTACAATTAGCATAAATCCAATATAGACGCCGGTTAATTTCTATTTTGGCCATCTCTATAATTAGCATAAATTCAATATGGCCGCCGGTTAATTTCTATTTTGGCCATCTCTATAATTAGCATAAATTCAATATGGCCGCCGGTTAATTTCTATTTTGGCCATCTCTATAATTAGCATAAATTCAATATGGCCGCCGGTTAATTTTATCTTGGTAATCTCTATAACAAGCATAATTTTAATGTGGCCGCCAGTTGATTCTATTTTGGCCATCTCTACAATTAGCATAAATCCAATATGGCCGCCAGTTAATTTCTATTTTGGCCATCTCTATAATAAGCATAAATTCAATATGGCCGCCGGTTAATTTTATCTTGGTAATCTCTATAACAAGCATAATTTTAATGTGGCCGCCAGTTGATTCTATTTTGCCCATCTCTACAATTAGCATAAATCCAATATTGACGCCGGTTAATTTCTATTTTGGCCATCTCTACAATTAGCATAAATCCAATATTGACGCCGGTTAATTTCTATTTTGGCCATCTCTATAATTAGCATAAATTCAATATGGCCGCCGGTTAATTTTATCTTGGTAATCTCTATAATTAGCATAAATTCAATATGGCCGCCGGTTAATTTTATCTTGGTAATCTCTATAATTAGCATAAATTCAATATGGCCGCCGGTTAATTTCTATTTTGCCCATCTCTATAATTAGCATAATTTTAATGTGGCCGGCAGTTGATTCTATTTTGGCCATCTCTACAATTAGCATAAATGCAATGTAGACGCCGGTTAATTTTATCTTGGTAATCTCTATAACAAGCATAATTTTAATGTGGCCGCCAGTTGATTCTATTTTGGCCATCTCTATAATTAGCATCAATT